>JBBPTB010000263.1:0-26942 GCA_038093875.1 Boletus tylopilopsis | reverse complement strand
CGCCATCCCAATGACGCGACCAGAGCAAAGCGCGTCCATGGTTCTCAAGGTACTCTGCCATATTCCCTGGCATCCCTGAAAACACCCCGTACTGCCCTCTTCCCTCCTCTCTTCCTCAGCGATCAAGATCGGACCAGGGTGACAACACAGAGGACAGTGACGACGGCGACGACGACGTCTCGCTTGTCTCTCGCACACCTTCCCCGCCCCCTGCAGATGCAATCGATGTCGACAAGTACGACGAATACGTCCACCACCCCATACGAGACGTCGTCACTGTCGAAACAAAGATCAAGAGCACAAACAAGGGATTTGCAATGCTCGCGAAACTCGGTTGGTCCGAGGGGCAGCCACTCGGATTATCAGGAGACGGTAGGCCACCTTCTCGTACTCCCCTCTGGTCTGGGTGCTGAGGCGTGTCAAAACTAGGACGCATTGACCCTATCCCTTTTCAGATAAAAAATGACTTGACTGGCCTCGGAAAAATCAACCAGGATGTCCGCATGATAGAGACTACCGTGTCACAGAGGCGCGAGTTAGACTCTGAGCGTCAACGCAAAGAAACGCAGGACCAACGCAAAGTTAGAGAAGTATATCACTCTACCCATGGCTTTGATACTTTCCCTAACGACCTCATCGCGGATAGGACATTGTTGCTAAGCGTGCAGCCGTCAAGTTAGAAATCACTGACACTCTACGACCATTTTACTGCACTCTCTGCGAGAAACAGTTCCAAAACGTCGCTCAGTATGACGAGCATACCAACTCTTATGCCCACCACCACAAGGCACGCTTGAGAGACATGCAAGCAAACGCTCGTTTAGTCAACCAAGAGGAGCTGGACAAGCGCAAAGAAAAGGAACGCAAGAGAGAGGAAAAAGAGCTTAGGAAGCTTGCTCGAGCCCAAGGCATCAAGATGACAAAACCTGTTCCTGCATCCCCCGCTCCTGTTTTGAACGCTGAAGGCGAAACAGGGTCCACGGATGAAACCAAGTCTAGTGGATTCAAAAAGGTTGGCTGGGCAGCAGTCACCACAGCACCTAAACCTCCCGATGCAGACTCGAAGCGTTCGGGCTGGATAGCAGTCAGCTCAGCTCCACCCTTGCCCTCCTACGCCCCACCCCCTGACAACTCGGCTCTCACTGCACCGTCAGCTTCACGATCGCTTCCGGCGTCTAGTGCCCCAATGTTTCGTACTGGAGGATGGACATCTTTGGACTCCAGTTCTGTTCTTCCTCCACCCTTGCCTCCCACACAATCAGTACCGCCCCCTCCGCCTCCTGAATATGCACCACCACCTCCAGCATCCCCCTCAAACCACCATGAATATCGTCCTCCACACCCTCCGTTGCCACCACACCCTCTGCCATCAAGCTTGTTGCACGCCCCGCTTCCGCCACCCCCTGTTGTACCAGCAAGATCGGGCTGGCAGCAGTGGAAACAAGGAAGTAACCCGAGACGTAGGTGACGTTGTATGTATGCATCTGTCTTGTCGACTTGAGCTGGGAATCTAAACTACATCCTTGCTTTCATTCGCCCTACGAGTGCTTGAAGACAGTTGACTATCGCTACAGACGTCACAGCCGATCGGTTTCTCGGCGTGACAGCATTTCTACTTGCTCTAGACGGAACACAACCGGTTGACTAGAATTAGCTGACTACACTTGTTCTTTAATTCGTTGATTGTATGTATGAACGCGGATGCTGATGGACGAAAAAGGAATGAAAGTGATGAAAGCAGGGGCTTCGAAAGAAAGAAGTTATAAAGATCAAGAGATGACACTCGTCATTATGAGAGAACGTAGCTAGAAGTCCTCACCCACGCATGAAGAATGAAAACCTAGTCCGACTCGCTCCCCGAACTTTCGTCAGAACTCGAGTCCGAAGAATGGTCGCTATCATCGAGTCGGGGGACAGGAACGGCAGTCGAGAGAGCTGCGTTTCCTGGATTGTCGAACAACTTCATGCGCTCCTCCAATTGTCGAATCTTTTCGGCCTCGACATTCTCGTCCATGCTTTTGCGTTTGAGGCCGCCAGTACCGGTGCCTTTCCCTGTCGCACGGTTACGTTTCTGGGGAGGTTGCCGCAAAGGTCGCAACACGAAGTTGTACAACTTGGTAAGGACGTTTACGGGCAAAAGGTCGATCTCGATCTCGATCTCTTCAGTGCTCTGAAAATACAGTCAGACGGAATGCACTCTTCATGGAACGATTTCACTCACGTCACGAATTTCGGGGACGCCTTCGTGGATGATCTGAATAACCTTTTCCAACTTCTGCCCGTCAAGATTCGCTATTGCCTCGCTGAGGTCCTTCTTCTGATCAAACGACAATGTATCATCGTCCGCAAGCTGCTTCTTTGGCTTCCGTTTCACGGCACCATTCCCAGCATTGCCGACCTTGGCGTTACGAGAGGCAGCTGACTTGGAGGTCGAAGCAGCCGCGGGTTTCGGCTCCTTCTTTTTCTTCTTTTTCTCCTTTCCAGGTTGGTTCTTCAGCGCGAGTAGGTTGCCTTGTATCGATTCGATCTGTGCCTCCATTGTCGCAATCCTGCCTGTGTGCGACCATACATCAGCACAAGCACAAATGTGATATCTTGCGCACCGATGAACCCACGTTTGCGTTCCTCCTCCTCCTCGTCTTCCTCCTCCTCATATTCTTCCTCGCTAGCTTCCCGTAGCGAGGGCAGATTCTTCCACTTTTCGTCAAAAAGACGTTGTAACTCGATACCTGCTTGATTTACTGGTGTGCCAGCAGGGTTGAAGGTGAAGCAATTCCGAATCATCAGTTTGAAATCATCGAAGAACTTGGAGGCGTTCGAGTACTCGTGATTCTCCAATTTCTTCCGCATGGTAGATAAATCCATCGGCTTTTTGATGATTTTAAAATACGTTGGAATCTCCAGCTTGACCGGATCTGAAATATCGCGTCAGTGGTAGGAAGAACATGAAGGTAGTGTCCAGCTCACCAACTGGCTCGTAAAATGGATGGGCGATAGCCCAATGCTGTTTCCGATTCAACTCTGCCAGAAGTTTGGCACAGAACTTGAGCTGCTCTGCCGTGCCATCGTCCTTGACCGCCTTAGTCTTCCGTAGCTTCTTTGGTGCGTCAGCGTATGGCAGATCCTTTGGAGGAGGAGGGTGGATCTCTCTCTTTGGACGTGCGGATGCTTGCTCAATATCGTTGCGACGGATCACGGGGACGGAGGTGGACGCGCGTCGAGCGGGGGCGGGTGGCGCGGAAGCTTTCTTTACGGGTGCCGGAGGTGGAGGTGGAGGTGGGGTGGCGATCTTGACGGGAGGTTTGACCTATGATGGGGTTAGCATCTGTTCCACGAGAACTATGGACACTCACATACCACTTGTGGTGGTGGTAGATTCTTGATTTGCTTGTCGAAAACGGACTCGATGTGCTTGCCCGCTTTAGATATGACATGATCGGGCCCGTTGAAGGTGAGACAATTGGAAAATACCAGACGAACGTCAGAAACGAAATCATCGGCATTGTTGTAACGAGGGTTATTGGGATTTGGGTCGGGTTTTTGAGGGTTGGAAGACATGAGCTTGCGCTCGATGGTCCCGAGATCCATAGGACTCTTAATGATACTAGGGTAGTGAGGGATATTCAGGGCGACGGGGTCAACGGGATGGAGGAACGGCGCGGCATCTTTCATCTTTCTCAACGAGCGGACAGTGGAGAGACAAAAACGATGTTGAGCTACACTCAATGTAGCTGCGCCAACAGGGGTGGGTGGTGCGGGGACGGGACTAGGGGCGGCTTCTTCATTCATCTGAATTGAGGAGCCAGTGACGGGAGGGGGAGATGCAGTCTTGAAGGACAATGGGTCAGCATGCGCGCACGAGAGATGACACGGACGCGGCTCACATTGGCGATAGAGGCCTGATCGGCATCGGAGAATTTGCGGGCCCGTTTTGCCGGTGGAGGCCGCGTATCGTCGTCCACATCGACGTCCGGTTGATGAGGGGAAGGGAGGTGGTTGGAGGAATGGAGTACCGTATCTGCGTGACCGTTGACGCGTGTCTCCATGTTCACATCGCCGTCTGCGTCGGTGTTTGGATGGGAGATCTTGCCGTTGGGAGCGGCGTGTGGAGAGGGAGCGCTGGACACGGACATGTCCTCGACGGGAACCTCTGGTGTCTCTGCCATCTTGATGTCCTGAGCGGCATCTGGCTGTACTGGGGGAGGTGGAGTGGCAGCGGGGGGTAGTATGGCTGCTCAGATAAGAGGGACGGTAGAGGACGACTGGGGAAGAGTACGAACCTGTTGTCGTATCTGACATGGTGGTGTCGTCTAGTGAGACATGGCCGTTTGGGAAGGAATCTTTTTTTTTTTTTTTTGGTGATTAGGGTTAGCTAAGGTTATAAATTTCAATATAAACTAACTATCACGTGTATCGTCGTCGTCGGTGGAGTGGACGGGCGGTGTCGGTTTGTTATCCGTTCCGACGGTGGGCGCGTCGTGTTGAGCAGCGTCGGTCGCGTTCATGGTGGCGCGTGACAATTTTTGTCACACTGCGTGACGTTTGTAGAGGGGGAGGGGAGTTTTGAATTTGGGGGCATCGGCAGCCACCCATTGGGTCTTTATAGGCGACCGGAATTAAGGTTCGATCTCAAACCAGCGCAGGGACCATCCAAAATACTCACACCCCATCACCCGCTCAATCCCTCCTTCGTAATTAAACACGTATTCAACGCGAACAGCCTTGTATGTGACCTCTGCACCCCTAAGTTTCCTCCTCGTCCTCTGAGATATTCGCAAACACGGGCTTGGGTTGGTTTTGTCGCCAGGCTGTGAAAAAAAAAAAAGAAGACGGGAAGACCCGCCACGTCAGTCGTAGATCAATACAAATACAGCAAAATACACAGTTTTTCGATCTCCGCCACGGCAACCGTTCGAAATTGGCACTCCGCAGCACGATAAAGCCAGTCCAAGACAGTATATGTCTGGTCAAGATGGTCGTGGAGCTCACCTGAAGTCCATTGTGGATCCGACTCTGCCATGTCTGCATACTTGAGTAGCGCTTCTCGTGGCTGTAGTGAAACACAAGTCAAGTCCCGTCGCGCAGACAACAAATGCATCAGGTCATGTGACGCGATGCGAACCAAGAAGTCCAGAAACCTCAAAGAAACCAAATCACTCACATCTTCGTCCCGTGTCGTGTCCCGTACCAAATTCTGAACGATGTGCTGCGTCGCACTCGCACCCACACGTCCTCCTTTGCCTGGTCCGGTCACTGGTAGCTCCGGTCTTCGACTCTTCCGTGGATCCAGCCGGTCCTTCTCCCTCTTGCGTTTCGTTCCTTTCACAATTCCATCCCCGTCCTTGAACATCGGCAGTGCGTGTGGTGTCAGAATCGCCGGTGCTGCCAGCGCATCTGACATGTCCTCTATCGTCGGTCGCTTCGGGGCACCTTTCGATAATAGCAGCTTCGCGCCATGAGTCGATGTTTCCGGAGAGTACAATACCGATATCGTTCCGTTCGAAAGCCCCGTAATGATCTGGTTGATCTTGGAGTGCCAGACAACCTTCACCGGCGTTGACTCCATTTCAAGCTCCTTCGCGACGCTCAGGTCTGTTCGACTGAGCAACAAAAGACGTCCCTGACCACCCTTTGACGTCGTACCCACACCTGTGAGCACGTATTTTTCGTCGGGACTAAACACTGCATTTGTCCCAGGGTAAAGCGTCGTGGTGCCGGAACGATTTGCCACGGGTCGTTTGAAGGAACGTATATCCCATACTGAAATGAGGTGATACCTTTCAAGGAGAGCCGGATCATTCGGGGACGTATCACATACATTTAACAGTGTCATCTCCTCCTCGTGTGAGGACTGTCCGACCGTCCACAGAGAAAACGACCGAGGCGGTCTCCGTCATCTTTGTGTGTGCACCTTCGACGGTCATGTTGGGTCGTACGAAATTAGATGACGAGTGCCACATATGTAGTGCACCATCCAGGCAAGCTACCAAGAAATATATAAATTACGAGACACCATGAGATGAGTATCATGGGCATACCACCACTAATGATGCTGCCATCCGGAGAGTAGGCACACGCTGTGACCTTGGTCCGTGCCCCTCTCTCCTTCGACTTGACAACGATGACTGTCTTCTGTTTGCGCTTATTCTCCACGTCCCAAATTCTAATAGCTTGATATCGGTCACGGAGCAAGAGGGAAAATGTGCTCACCTAATGGTCGAGTCGGCTGAGCTCGTAATAAAGACCTGTTGATCTCGTGGATGCCACGAGCATCCAGTTAACTCGCTGACGTGTCCGCTGTGGTGATAATGTCAATATTGAATCACATGACTAGTAACGAATCGTACGCAGTGTGCTTCATGTCCCTAATGTACATGTCACCCTTGATGAAAGTTGCCCTGGAATCGGATGTCATATGTACACTTAAGAAAGAGATGATGCACATACACCTCTTCACCTTCTCGATCATAGAGCTTGGGCTGAAGAGTGGCAGGAATAACGAGGAATTGTTGCCCATTGTTTGAAAACTTCACGTCATTGACCTAGTCGAAGCATGAGGGCGGCTGTTTGTTGCAACTGAAGGTCGAGGAGTCAACGCACATAGTAACTGCCCGCTGGTTCCCAGGTCTTGAAAGATCTCGGATGGGAAGTCATTCCACCAAAATCCCAAAGCTTGCAGTCGTAATCGTGTGACCCGCTGAGCACACGCGCACCGCTAGGATCCAGTGCAATGGCTGAAATCACTTTGGTGTGCTCTCTGAGCGTTGCCTCGTGAGAGACAGGAAACTCAGGCGGGGCAGAAAGCGAGGGAGAAGTGGGGTCGTACTCGGGCTCGTCTTCTGGTTCTGCATCCGCACTACCGTCCGATGCATCTTCTTCTGGCCCGTCCGAAAGCGCGGGTCGCTTTGTGGGTGGAATAGGTGCTGGACGGATGGCCTCAAGCTCCGCAGGGCCACGGGCAGTCTTGCTTGGCCCTGGTTCAGGAACCTATCTATCAATGAGAGTCGGACGGTCAACATGAGGAAAGTGGACTGACTGAGGTATCCTGTCTTTTCGCCACGTCGAAACGAGACGGATCAAGGACATGTTTTTTGGCAGCTTTGCCGAAACCAGATATCCCCATGGCCGCAAAAACGTCCATGTCGGCCATGGCGCAATTGTAGGTGGTGGTGTGGAAAGAGGCAGGTGGCAGAAGTCGTCCATGCCATTTTCATCAAAGTTGTAATACTCCGACCACCCCTGTGCTAAGGGTAGTTAGTCTCCGTCCATCACCACACCAGACATGCTGAAGCGACAGCGCCCAATAACCCCACCTCCCTCGTCGCTCGGCGACCCTCCTTCGTTCCTCCCAAATGGCCCCATCAGACCATTTCAACCATTACACACCGCAGACACACTTGAACCACGTTCCAAGCGGCAGCGCACACAACCTCCATCACTAGATGGTACTCTGAGGGGCTGGTTAGAGTTGGGATCAGCTGGTCCACACGGGGAAAGTGATGGCGAAGAAGACTGGATAGAGGAATCATCCTCCGAGTTGGAATCACCGCTCCTTCCGTCCGCGACGGCAAGCCAGTACAAGGACGCGAACAATCTGCTCCATGAGCTTCATGTCCTCAATCAACACAGGCTGCTGTTCGTTCATTCCCCTCAAGATCGCCACGACTTTGGCCTCGGATTACCTATTGCTCACACTCATAGTCAAAACGCTCTAGCGGGCCACAGAGCAACAGCAGGGACCGATGGACCATCTTGTCACCCACAGTTTTCTGGTAATGGACCCGCTGGCCGAAGTTGTCATGTCGAGGAGAAAGGTCTTGTTGAGGAAGTCCAATGTGTGCGGGAGCGCTATGAAGGTGTTAATCGGTATGATGCTTTCTTACAATCAGTGCCAGCTGTCACGCTGAACCATGGCCTCAGATTGCTTGGCTCGCTCTTCCTTTCGCGCAGACATAAGGTGGAAGTGATGTCTTCCTCTGCTCCCGGCCCGAGCTGCTAGTAATATACTTGGATTCCGAATTTTTTATATTATGAACATCTTGCCTGTTCCACAGCTTCACATCATCCCATTATTGTCCCGTTGCATTTTCAACATGCTTAACTGTACGCGTATACACAACTTCACTTGTATACCTATAACTTGTGACGACCATAGCAGTAGACATTATTTAGACTACCTCCGAAACACGTCCTAGTCCCAGATTCAACTCCCGTCCGAGTGCACGGCCAAGCTCTCGTTCCAAAAGAACAGACATCTGCTCTCCATCCCGAGTGTATCGCCAGTCGTCGGTGGAAGGCACATAGTCGTACCGTTTAGGTCCACTGATCATTATCAGGTTATATCCAACGAACATCCATCAGTTCAGCGTCCCATTTGCGCGTAGATATAAGTGTGTCATCAGAACCGAGTGAGATTGGCCAAGTGAGAGGTGAGAAACGACCCCGATCGCGAAACGAGTTGGACGAACCTGACAGGAGACGAAAGCCAAATCTGTTTGTTTGGAGGTTGCTTGTTGATCACATACGTCCCGTTCGAACCAAGATTGAGCGTCAATACCCCACTCTGCGATAGTGTTCGTTAGCAGTTTGTGACGCCGTGCTGAACGGCGGGGGTTCATCGAGCTTATAGGTTGAAGTGGTTGCCAAACGACTTACATGGTAGTCCACTTCGAAGCCCTTGTCTGCTGTTTCGTCTAAAAGGTCTTCTAGTCGTTCGAGCAAGGATATCATGGCTGCATCCGCAAGGGCGTGGTACCGATCCATCGGCAGGTCACTGCATGGCATAGCGTCCAGCTTTGCAAGGAGGCTTGCTCGAAGAATGCATACCTGTGGTTGATATGAGGTGCAGGCGTGCAGAGTGCCCGCCTGCAGAGGCGAGGTTGCAGAGCATTGGTAGAATGTCTTGGAGAGATGGGGAGTGTAACAGTCCTGTTCGCTGACAGGAGTACAATGGTCCTTGTGCATGACAATTTGGGTTGTGACAAGAACCTAGAGAGAGTTCGGGAGAACATGGGTGACCGGTAATAGCAACCCGAGGAGGAAACTTGGAAGAGACCGGAGCACAAACCCGCTTTGCACCGTTATACGTTTGAAATTTGAACGAGTTGTGTCACGGTTCAAAGTAACGGTCTATTTAACCAATCACCAGGTTGGTATTCGATGTCGACACCGACTACAGTACAACGTAGTGGAGTCTAATGATGAAACTTAGGCCGATGAATTTTTACCGCCTCCTTCCCGAGACACCCAGTCGAGCCAAGATCCCTCGTAATTGAGGACGCTGTCCAGATGTTGTTTAGTTCAGTGAGCAGGGTGAGAGACGAAAATTACCCACCTTTCGTAACCATTTCTTCTGGCGATGTCGCACGCAGACGCACTCCTCTTGCCACTTCTACAGTAGAAGACAATTTCCTGAGCTTTTCCTGGCTTGTCAAAGCCGTGCTGACTACGAAAAGCCGGAGGGCTCAAGTTCAAGGAACTTGCGAGCACTGAAAGTGGGAGGTTCACGGATGAGGGGATAGATCCCTGCATCACTTCATCGGGTTCCCGAACATCAATCAAGTAAGCATCCTGGGCGAGTAGAAAGTTCGGAAGGTGTGAATGCGACAGAAAAGGTAAGATGCACATTACTAGGACTGAGGGTTCTCGGCCTCAGCTGTTCGTAGGTAAGAATAGAGCTTTTCCAGTTCTCTTGCAGTTTGTCATTCAGTTTGCGAGCAGCTTTGACAGCCTGATCGTCATGAACTTTGGACGACTGGTGACGGGCAAGAAGCTGCAAGTGCGAAGCTGCAATTCTATGCGCGAGAGCAGGTCGCAGAGCGAACGAGCGCGAGGCATCGAATACTGTCGCTCGGAGCATCTTGGGGACTGCAAGTCGAAGAGTAAAATCACGTGCTATATATACCATGTGTGATAAGTAAACCGGGAGCAGAGAGACAGAGCATCCGGTGCTAGTTCACCTTGCTAGGATTCTCAGCCCCATCGACGTTGTGACTAACCGCGTCTAAAAGTGGCATGCCGATAAGACGTGACTGGTGAGAAGCCCTGCCACCGGCAATTTGCGATTGGATGAGCAGAAATGCCGCATCCCCTCTCACCTACCTTTTTCTCCCTCACCTCGATCCTTCAACTCATCCGCTCACGCAACGCTCCTTCCAACGCTCATTGACCCCACTCTCAATATAATATGGTATGTACATCCTCTATGTGACACGAGGCGACACAAGTGGGAGCGTAGTTCTCGGAACACTTGTGCTACGTCGTGCCACCCTCGATCTCCCCCCTCGGTCCCCGTATGTCCACCACGCGAACCACCCAGCTTGTTACCACTCTATTTCAACCCCATCGGTTGGCCGTTCAAAACTCCCCTATCATGGATAATCTCATTATCATCTAGCCTGCCTTGCATCTCACTCGCGATAATCCCTACTCTTCGACCTCCCACCAGTTTCGAACCAGCCGTTTTTATCAATTCCCTAGGCGCTTCCCGGTTTACGTTCCAGTAAGCGGGTAGTTCCGAAAACGAGACTAACTCCCACAGTCACTCGAGTTCACGTGAAACTGATGCTACTATAGCCGCCGCCGCGGACATTGCTCGTGGTTCACATGACAACTTAATTGCGGGCTGGTTTGCTTTGGTCCGCTACTTTCCCCGAGTTCTTGTATCGTGAAGGATGACGTGCGCGCCGTGTCTCCACCCCCTTGCCACTTACAAGGGAGTCTCGGTGAGTGGGATCATGGGATTGTGCTGAAGCCCTCTCACGCGATCCTTCGATAATCGTTTCAACTTCGCTCATCCAGCACAATTATTTCAGTCTTGCCCCATGTTCCATTGGTGATGGTGATGTCCAGATCAGTTTCAACGTTACAGGTTACCTGTTCATTTCCATTGAGATCATCTATCTGGAAGCCCACTGTGCTCATCCTGTTTTTCTCCATATTGTTTGGGTGTTTTTGCTACCACAGAGAACGGCTTTTTCAATGTAAGGCTCTGCCCTTCAATGAAGCCTTATGCTGGACAGATGAATAATGGAACCTATATTTTCTCATGAAATGGCAGCATTCCAATGCTGACGGACCAGAATGGTGCGCCATGATTGGAATGGCTTTGTTCCAAGGCTCAAGGGGTAGCTAGGCACAATGGATCACTGATTATCAGAGAACGGAACATGGCAATGTAACGCATCATAAAGATTGTCCACGTCTTCTGCGCTCAGGCCAGATACCTTGTCCTAATGGGTGACCCCTTGTGGCTAATTGATGATCATGTACATTTTTCCGCAGGTTGCCTTTGAGGGTGGACCGCGGGAGCCAACTGTTTGACAATTTGAAGCCAACTTCACCTGTACGCGTGGTCGTAGTCAGTGGATTGAACGCATGCAAACGACTCACGAAGCATTTCGGCCAGTTTTTGCTTGATATTATCGATCTTGCGGAACTTTTCCGCGTTGCCGTTGGACGCAGAACGACAGACCGACGTCAAAGGTCGACTGCCGGAAACCTGCTTATGACAGAGTAGCGTGGAGATTAGGCTCACAACAGGTGAACTACCCTGACGAACATGCTATAAAAACTCCAACTGTTGTTTCTGCTTCTCTTGCCTCTACCAAAGAAAGGCTCGAGCTTGATGTCTTCACTTGCATGTACAATACAGTATAATCTACCTTTCCCAGGCACAACACCCTGGTTAGCGACTCGTACTAGCATCTGCTCGTTATCCGTACATGTCATTGGCACCAATGCTGATGTGCTGGTCGCAAGTTGCGCGCAAGCACTGATAAATGCATTTGCCCACGAAGTTCGGCCCTGCCTCCGGTCTAAATCGGGACATGGAACCCACGGCACTCCTTCAACTGTCCCTCCTTCAGCGCTTTCGCACCCTTCCCGTCCGTATTCATCACCCGACGACTGTCATTGTTCCACCCTACTCAGGGCAGCGTCGGCGAAATGGACAACTCTACTAGTGCTAACATGTCAATGACCACTGGCATGACTCCATGGTTGCACTTCGGAACAGATTATCTTATCTTCGCTGCATGGCAACCTTCATCTCGTGGTGCGATCGCAGGTGCATGTGTCGGGTTGTTCCTGTTTTGCATCTTAGAACGTTGTCTTGCCGCCTATCGACGCACTCAAGAATTACACTGGAAGGCTAGGTCCGGATACAATTGATTTCTTAGATTCCTAATTTCTGACCTTCATGGCTAGAACAATCCTGATGTCAGGCAGGGCGGATCCTAGCGCTAGAAACGATGACGCCGAAAGCTCAAAAGACGTCACCCCTCCTGAGCATAGGCAACTCGTTCCTCCGTTTACACCCTCTCGTGATATCCAACGTGGAGTAATTCAAGCCGTTCAGTCCACTTTTTCATACGCCCTCATGTTGACTATCATGTAAGTATAATTGGCTTCCGACTGTGGCTTCGAGATCTAAAACATGTGCGCACAGGACCTTCAATGGCGCATATATCATTTCTGTCATAACAGGCCTTGGCGTTGGAGAGGTTCTCTTTGGACGCATTGGTCGCAAGTAGGAAGTTTGATCGTCGTGACATGTTGGCGCAGGATCCCGGCGGCCTTGGTGAGAAATACCTCTAGAGAAACAGCCTAGGTGTTTGCATCTGCTATTATGTAATATATAGCCTGCTACCGGATGACTTCCGTCAGGATTTAGGGAAATACAGACACTGGTACTTTGACCTCTTTGCCAAAAGTAGCCCAGAAGGATTACGAACGACTACAAAGGGGGAGAGGACCTCCACAGATTTAAAAATTACGGACGGGTATGCGAAGCCGCGGCGCTTGAGATGCGCCATATGGTTTCTTGCAAATCTGGACGGAGCTATCATTTTTACGGCTCAAATCTAGAGACACTCTTCCCTCAATCATAACGGAAGGTCAACTGACTCATGAAGAGTTGATGAAAAGCTTAGATTCTGCATCGCACGGTATGCGGGTTAGCCACGGCTCCTGTGAAAGATGGACCAAACAAGACCATCCTTTAGTGAAAAAACTTTTTTCCCTTATACTGTGTTTGCCTGGGGTCAGAAACGGTTTAAATGCCAGTAAGCTTGCACTAGAGGGGCGAGAATTTTCTCTTTGATACTCTGACTATCTCGAAAAATGCGCCTCATCTCTGTCGTTTACGCAACCGCACTCGCTGCTGTTGTAAGCGCGCATTTCCAGCTCCAATATCCCCTTCCAAGGGGTCCATTTATTCAGGATTCTGAACCCACGTTCTGTGGTCAGTATGATGATAGTACTGAGCAGCAATTATCTGAGCCACATTTACTGCAGACGGGTATTCCGCCGTGACTTCTAATCGTACTGTATTCCCCATCAGTAACGGGATGATCGACCTTAACAGCGAACATCCGACATGGACTGGTAGGTTTTCACTATCTGTGCAATTTGATTGGACGGGCTGACGGGCTTTTTCTTTCTACTAGTTGGAGTTATCATCTCCACAAACCAAGATCCAACAGCATTTGGCGACTTCAACTCGTCGTCGGGTTACCAGATGGTCGTCCCCTACTTCCAGACAAGTGGAGAAGGAAAATTCTGTTTCCCAATCAACATTTCTGCGTCCAATGTCTCTGGAATCCATGACGGGGCGAACGTCACCATTCAGGTAATTTTCGACGGAGGCGACGGCATCCTGTATCAGGTCAGTTTGACATCCTGATTCATGCTCCTGGGGCCTTGACAGCACTGCTAGTGTGCGGACTTGACCCTGTCCGCCAATGCCACGGTCCCGAGTAACGCGACCTCTGGTTGTTCTACTGTCACGGCGAGCATGGCCGCTCCATCGCCCACGGCGACCGCTTCCAGCACTGCAGGAAAGAACATGGTAGCGATTTCTGGCGTTCTCACGGTTGTTTTGACAGTCTTAGGGTTGCTTCTTTGAAAGTTCAGCCGGGGATCATTGAAAGGTGGAATCTCTATGCTTTTTTTTTTCTTGCCAAGTCAAAAGGGTTCCCTGTTTGACATCGTCCGTCAATTATGTAGAGCAGGATGAAGTACTGCCATATATATCATGTTTGACACCAATATCTTTCCAATATACGTCTTTTAAACTTTGTGTGAAGCCGTTGCGCAACGGCATGTGAGCCTTTGGTGTTCGTTATGGCTGATTTTGTTGGATTCAGCTTTGCGCACACATGATCCACGGACGGGCCGACGGATGCTAAGTTGGCGCGTGAACAAGATTGGAACCACCGACAGAAATACAGTCCAATCTTTCTGGGTCATCTATGCTGTGCTCGACCTCACTATTGATTCTGGAGAATGGTCCAGAAATTTGCAGACGAGACTGGAATGAATTTTTGAGCTCCGGAAAAGCAAGTGACGGGTTGAGCCTCGAGGACTAACTTGAAGCCTGGCCAGAAGCTAAATGTGCTATTACGCCCGAATTAGATGATAAAACCGGAAGATCCCGAGGGCGTCTGCGGCTGAGACCAAGCGCTGGGGGCGTGAGTAGTCCGTGCGCCACAACCCACCAATGGGAGACAATGTCGTAACGAATGAATCAACCAGAGACGACACGACTCACCCGTTCCTCGTGTATGTATCGGCAAGGTATGTAGATAACAAAGCGAGCACGATGCCACTGGACAGTCTGCTCGGCTAATTGCTGAACTTCCAGGTTTCACGTCTGCACTATACGTGTCATAGGGTTCCAGCTACGTGACCAGAAATGAAGAGCGGTGTGGCACTGGGATGGATGGGCCTCAGTGATCACCGGACGCGCACCCGAGACTCGGAGATGATGAGTATATGAATTGCATCATGTGGTATTGGAGGTGGGCTTGCTTTCAATGTGCTCGGGCGATTGAAAAATTTCAAGTCTGCACTTGGGTCTCTCTCTCGATTTTCTACGTTGTCCTCTGCTGGTCCTCGGGTTCATTGATCAGCAGAGCGATGCCACCGAACCCGGCCGCTCACTGGGATGGTTCGTGATCGTTTCATATCTCTCGGATTTCGTCCCGGGCTGATAAGGGTGGATGTCTATCAAGGCTGCCGCGCTGATTCTCGATTCTCATATGCAGGGCCAGGTCGCAAACACGGAATTCACACGATGTGTGTTTGCTCGGATCCACGGAACCTTTTCATGACACAGTTCACTGCTGATCTGAGACTACTGGTGGTGCTCATGCACCCTAGGGCGTACCCTGATAACGTTATCGGTCTCACCCTGCCGTGGTATCTCAGAGCTCGACAGTTATGGCCGATCTGCACGATAACCAACTTAGAACGCCTCTATGTTGTATCAATTACGGCCCGAGGTACGACGCAGGCTCTCCTGTTTGTTGTTCGGTCGTCATTCTAGGAACAGGCGAAAATGAGTGGCAGTGCACATTGATTTGGGCCTTAAAGAGGCGGCGTCGTACCGAACAGCATGCAGGTGTACGTAGACACCGATCAATCACGGCACCGCAGCACAGTGCTCATCCTCTCTCACGAATTCCAATATTTGCGTCGGCATGAGGTGGTTTCGACGGAAGCGCGATCAGCCTTGGGAGGTTGTAGGATGCGAGATTGTAGACCCTGTGTTCATGTTTGATGCAACAGGTGGTAGTCAGTCTGCAATTTCGAGGATAGCCCACTTATCACCTTTTTCTTTTTCCTAGAAATTGATATCGTGCGTATTGGAGCATATGACACGTGTCGGAAGTATATCTTCGACTTCAAGAAGCGCGTTCCAGACGGGGATCAATGCGTGAATGCGTTGTTGTTCTCGCAACAGCAATTACTGCAGGAGGTTGCAAGAAAACATTACAACGTATTGCTCCTCGAGGGGCGAGTATGCCTTTCACAATCATTCGTAATGGACTGACGACTGGATTCTCAGCTGGACCTTGACACGCTTACGACAGGGAAAGCGGCATCGATTGGAAGTAGACTATATCGGACGCGCAGGATACGTATTCGGGAAACCTCCTGCCTCGCGACGACCCCCTTTCATAGCCGTCCTTCAAGGACAGCGTCTTTTTTCGTAATTTATTGACCATGTGCATCTTCCCAGTCATCTCCCCTGTATCTGTACTTGATCCTCGTGCGTTGGTTGCTTAATCTCGAGCAAGTAAATTTGTATCCGTTCCATGTATCTGACCCGTTAGGAACGATCTGACTGCGAAACAGATATTGCAGAGGAAACGATCACGCATTTCAATGATGGGAAGAGTAACAGATGGTGATATTACCTCAAGGTTTTCGTTTTAATTTTGGAAGTGCCTCATGCCGGTCTTCTTTGGCGAGCTGGACCGATCGAATCATGCGGAGACGGATAAGTAAGAAAACCGGACGTGAGGTATGCCACTTCCGGCAAGCCATATATAATGGCGAGGTCGTAAGATTCCAGGTTCTGTCGGTCCACCTTTGTTCATGCACTCGAAGCTCCTTGCTAGCCCGCTTGACATGGTTAACTGCTGTACCCTCCTCTTTTTCCGCCTATTCCGCAAGCGGATCGAGCACACTCGTCAGGACATCGAGATTGCCACCCAAGGCAGTGACAGGGACAGCATCAAGAGCTGCTCGGGTCCGGCGCGCACGCATGACACGTTAGCCAAGACGACGCCAATGAAGGTCGGACCCCGCGTTGCGCACACTGAACAGTTCCTCTGCAAAGGAGGTGTTGACGCTCGGAGACTGGTTGACATCTCCCGCAAAGGGCTATTTACCATAGCAAAGACTATGGGCGGTAATGTACTACTAGAGGAGCAGTAAGTCTTCCCCGCTTGATCGTGGTAGCAGAATAACTCATACACACGCAGATGGGATTGTATCATCCGTCATGCTAAACTGCAAAAACGGGGCGAATTCAGAGTTGTGGTGAGCTCACTTTCTCCGCTATGTGAATTACTTGATGCTATCGGACGTATGGTGGGCAGGTTCATTACTCTGCGACTGTGGCGCGGTCAGCGTGGCCAGATGCACAGAGACCCGTCCAGATCGAGGCTGCTCAAGGCATCAGGGGGTTAATGACCGTTCTGGATCGCCAGGCAGAAGTCTGTTAATACCACCGGGTCCCACTTTTATACCCATCTCTCTTTCGGTTTTTAGGGGTTTGAGGAGTTCCAATCATTGGGTATGTGTATCGTTATGCGACCTCCTGTACAACCACACACCATCACTTACAAGTTACATACTGTCACGCAAAAGTAATGACGAGCAGCAACTAATGTTGTAGCACCACCACATGTACCGTACTGTATGCAATAGATCACAATCACCACAGTAGATTTTGCAAATTCCAATCATCACGATGACTTCTCGATGTGGCTCTCTGCCCTGCTGGCATAGCCTGTCCACGACTACGGGAGAGTTTCATTAATCACGGGTTGTGCCGAGCATGATCCGTGCATACCTCGTCGTAAAGTGCGACGTTGGGTGCATCCAAGAGTTTCAGACCCAGCCACAAAACTCCAGCCGTCATGCCACTTCCACAGGAAGTAGTGATCGTACGCTTTCCCGTCAATACCGACTGGGCCTCGTTAGCTCCGATGGAGTTCGCAAGGGCTTGTCGTAAATCGGGCTCCGATAAGAAAACGGTGTACTGAACAGAGGAACTGGGTACTGTGTGATTTTCGAGGAATACATTGAATGGGAGGGAGAATGAACGAGGTATGTGACCCGAAGATAAACCAGGTCGCGGCTCGGGCTCTGTCCCGAGAAAGCTACAAGTTATCATGGTTGAGGACGCGGTGTATTGTGCATTAAAGCTAAGAGGGCATACCGGCCGCGGGAGCGTGCGTCTACTACCAGTTCTGCAGTAGGAACTGACGCTGGGTCCAAAAGCGAGTTGGCTACCACCTGTTCATAGGCTGCCATCGGCTCTGAGAACGAGTACTATTGGTCGATAACGTAAATGAAGTCTCACAGCGGACAGCTGCCCCGTCGTAGACAGGGGTAGGGTATATGGACCTCTTCGCTTCTGTAGGTGGGACACCGACGGTTTCGAAACCCTCTGCCTCCCAACGTGGGAGGCCACCATCAAGGATGCTGGACTTTTGATGGCCGAATGCCCTGAACATGAAGAGGGCACGAGGCGAAGAGAACACTCCGTGCGTGTCGTATCTAAGTGATCACCTTCTCTTTTTGGACCATGCTTTCAGCTGAAAGGAATTTACATTACCACATGGGAGTTGGAGTGGACACCGAGTGTTTCTAAGCGCAGAATATGGTTCAACGAAGAGCGTGGGACTAAATGGCAAGAAAAACAGACCACAGACATCGGCGAACAAACGCTCAGAAGGCATCATGTGCTTTAGGCCGAGATCATGAGGGCTCGCTACTTCGTCGAGGTCCAAAAATTGTGCGTCAGGGATGCGCTTTGCCTGGAACTCCTGGAATGGTCTCCGAGGGGAGTTGGGCATGAACCAACTGGCGTCAAGGACCGACACGTCTTCTCCTGACGAAATAGCATCGCGTAAGTTGGACGGCAAAAGCAGATATGGAGCCGCTGTTGTGGTGGACATGCACCTGAGCGGGGACGGCACAACGGTCCTCCCCAGTCGGGACAAGACGGTGCGAATGACCATTGCCAAGCTTGTGTCCGTCCCACGATGCTTTGTTCATTATTTAATATCAGGGGCAAGTCCAAACATGGGAGTCAATAATAGATCGCCCTTGAATAATTCCGTTCGACATTCGAATTATGGCCATTCTCAAGTACAAACTCGCACCATACGGTGAAGCAGTGCTTGGAAAAGGCGCCTATGTAAGTGCAAGAGATATCGTTCATCGACTGCCCTAAACGCCAAACAGAGCAATGTGTACAGGGCAACTGAAGTAGGGTCTGGTAGATCTGTGGCCCTCAAGAAATCGCGCGTGTCCAGAACAGTGCATCGTCCCATCCTCCGCCACGAGGCCCGTATACTACAACACCTACGAACTCATCCCGCTATACCCGCTGTATTTGGATATGGTCAATTGCAGCATTTCGAATACTTGGCCATGGAACCTTTGGGACAGAGTATAGCAGAGCAGTGTGCAGATGGAGCCGCTCTCATGGTAAAGACTGTCATTCGACTCTTGGATCAATCAGTGTGTACATTCGAATTTATCTTTATGCGTTGTTGATCCGTGCATTTCTAGCTCGCGGCTCTCCAGCACATCCACTCACTCGGAATCGTACATAGGGACATCAAACCTGAAAATATCCTTTGCACACTCGACGATCCAGCGATGGTCAAATTTATCGACTTTGGTATATCCAAACCCTTTTCCTCTCACAGTCGGAGTAGATATGATCCACTCAAGGATCGCCGGCACATCGTAGGATCTCTCTATTGGGCTAGTCTGAATTCACACAATGGCGAAGGTCAGTGTACGTTCTGCCCCTGCGTGTGTCACTCCTTCTCATTCGACTTACAACGTTACAGACCTTTCTCCTCGTGATGACCTCGAGTCCTTGGCTTTCGTGGCCCTCTTCCTTCTTCGCGGAAACTTGCCTTGGAAACCTCGCCCTAACATGGAGTCGCGGTTACGTTCACAAGAGGTCATCCGGATCTTGAAATCAGCGTGCTCTGGCCCAGCTTTATCTACTGGTTTTCCCAACGCATTTGGCGAGCTGCTGACTTACAGTCGCTCCTTGACATACGACCAGCTTCCAGACTATGATGTACTCAGAGCCTCCTTTGCGGATCTGGACAACGAATTGGGTCACTCCAACAAAGGGCCAATCGACTGGACACCTTGTTACCCTCATACCACCAACTTGGTTCTAGAGGAACCCAAGGTTTCAATACCCGACGAGGATGAAGATGCAAATGGTGACTGCGATGATGATCTTGATGAGGACAGTTACTTTGGTTGGGACGTTGACGTCTGGGAGCGCCAAGGGGAACGAGACAAGGACTTGACACTACCTGCAGAGCAGGAGGCTGAACTCGATGGAATCACCCCAGTGATCGGAGAAGTTGAAGAGAGCGAGGGGTGATAGATTCGGCGATCTATGTGTTTCAGGGCGTGGAAATGTTTTCAGATAGAATGAATCCGAGCCAGTTCGTGTGACTGAGGTGGATTGGCCAGCCGGGGCGCTCCGCAAAGCTGCAATTCAGACGTGACAAATTATATGGTTTCATGACCTGCGATCACCCAGGAAAGATGCCTTTGAAACGCAAGATCCCATCTTTTCTTACTATATAATCAGGCGGCGATTAGTTGGGCGTGGTTGGTATGGATAAGGACTATATATATCGCTCAGTATTCACGATCCCTGCTATCTGAAGCTGCTTGAAGATGAGCAAGGTCTCCACCAAACTCGAACACCTCAAAGTTGGTGATCTTATCTTTACGGATATCATCATCAACCCGGCAGATATTGCCGATGCGGGGTCGAAGAGTACGACAACGAGTAGGTGAGTCGAGATCATGCGAGAGGTTAGAATCACTTTACTCTGTCACATGATGGTAGGGCCAAGCAAGGAAAACCAGTTAGACGCATTTGCCTCGTATTGGTTCCCGGAAAAACGAGCGTCGAAGTGACCTATGTAGCAACATTCGGCCAGAGCACCACTTTACCCTCCACGTTGGACAAGGCGATGTGGTATCCCTTTCAGCCTGCGACGAAAGAGGGATCACTAGAGCCACTTCCAGCAATGAGCAACGGGAAAGCACAATGGGCTTCGCTTCGAAGCAAGCAGACGGTCACCAAGGACCCAGTGAGTTTTGTTTGATGTGATTCAAGCTCCTAGCGGTGACGGAATAAAGATCGATAAGCTTTCCGTGACCGTTCCAGTTACGACGGTTGATCTCATCAAGGCGAAGATGAAAGCCTAATCCTATAGTCATGTGGGCATTGACATTTAACAACATGCATGTCTGAAAACTTACTCTGACAGTAGGTTGAAGGAGTAGTGATCCGAGAGATCTATAAGGGAGACCTTGTGTCATATGCAATGCAATTTCAATCAGAATGAGAACCGTGTCTTGTATTTATAATACGCTGTTTCTGTCAGTCATTGAAAACTCACTCCTGAAGTTCGCCGCGATGCCAGATGAGGGGTTGACTTCAGTGTCCCCGTGTTTCGCAGACGGCGGCCATTGAACCTTGCTTTCCTCGGGCACAGGCATCTCTGGTGGGACATTGAACGTCAATATTAATCACTGACAATCTGTCCAGCCTCTGCTTTCTCCCTCTCTCCCTCCTTCACACGCTCGTTCAACTCGACCTCCAGTTCCGCGTTGTCAATCACGCCCATCTCCGCGGCAGCAATGTCTCCCGGGCCTCCGATCTTGATTGCCTCGTCCAGCTGCTCTAATGTCCACCAGATCAACTATTCGACCAGAAACGTGGCAATCCGGTAAGGTAATCAACCAGTATCATATACAGACTGCTGGGATGTCAAGTACTAACAACGTTACGAGCGTAGGATTCCTTTGTAAGAGCCGTGGAAAGGACAAGGGACACACAATGGTGGAGGCTAGCCCGAGTGGTTTCCATCCTATCGGAGTCTGTCCAAGAATCACGATCGCCCGACGCGCGCTGAGCACGAGTTTGATGCTCTGGATCTCGGGTTGGAACATCTTGCGTGTGTTTGCTTGAGTGTGGGTGGTTTCCGTTTGCCAGCCACGGAAGACGAGATCTCTGCCACCAATAGACATGCGTCACGTAGCGCGTTGTTTGTGAAGGATCGTATTGAACGTGCGCATGATCACTATCACAATGGGTGATCACGTGTTGGTGTCGAAGGGACCAAGTCCATAGGTAGCCCCATTGGGTTGTCCTCCAGCGTCGAGAACGACAACAACGATGCCGTCCGATCAGAGTACCTGGTTGATCGCCATCCCAAGCGACGGGGACGCAGAAGGTCTGCTCCCAGAAATCACTGCAAAACTTGCTCAGGTGTCTCGGTCCTCACAGGCAGCTGCTACGGAGTTTGCCATCCCTGCGTTCAAGGTGGACCTCTCGTTGTCCCTACGTCATGCGGCGCTCACTCAGCATTGGATTCACAGACAGGTACCTTGGATTCGCTCATCACCCTCTCCGAGGAGCTCCCAAAGCAGGACGTGTTCTTCACCTCTACCGTCGCCAAGACGGTCGACACTCTGCGCAACCTTTTTAATAATGATCCCGCCAAGCTTGCACAGCACATCTTGGTGAACGAACGAAGCGTTGACGATTACATCTTTAATGGTTGGAGATGGAATGAAGGCAGATACGGCGTGCAAAGAAGCCTACGAGAGACCGTTGACGTGCTTAACAGGGTAATGTCACATCATCCACATCACCCCACCTACCCCATCTCATTCATATCCATCGCCGCATGCTAATCACGCATCAAGGACATGGCATCAATTGACAACATGATGAAGTCTAAACTCAACAACTACAACCTCGTCAAAGGTTCCCTCGTGCAGATGCAACGGAAGAGGACGTGCGTTCATGCGTCAGGTTGTCACTAGTTCCGTTTCTGACGTTTCTTCTGGTCTAGAGGGAATCTATCTGTGAGGTCTCTTGTCGACGTCGTGTCGCAAGAAGACATGATACAGGATTCCGAGTATATGCAAACATGTCTCGTGGCAGTACCAAGGTAAGTTCCTTTGTGACCAAGCCTTTTCACCTTTTCAGCTAGCACACAACTCAATTTTCCCGATCTAAAAGAACTCTGACGAAGGAGTGGAATTCGAAATATGAACGTCTGACGAGCATGGTAGTCCCGCGTTCGTCATCGTGAGCCACCCTGATGTCACGACGTAAACACGTTTCTGATTGCTTGTGCGGCAAACAGCCCTATCGCATCTGACGATGAATATACCCTCTTTGGCGTCGTGATCTTCAAGAGGGTGCACGACGAGTTTGTGCAAAGATGTAGGGAAAACAAGTGCGTTCCTCTGCGCGAACACATGGCAACCTGTCAAATTGAACGTCAAAGTGCCATAGGTTTATCGTGCGTGACTTTGTTTACTCGGAAGAACAGATCGACAAACAGCGAGAAGAGCTCGAGGTGGCTGATACCACGGAGAAGGAACTGTGGGTGAGCAACTCCGTCAGATGCTCCCTTCTGGCGCATGATCACTTTTGGCTTCTTGTAGACAGAACTGCTAAGGTTGTCCAGGACGAATTTTTCAGAGTCCTTCCAGTTACTCGTCCACCTCAAGGTCTTGCGCCTATTTATTGAAAGCGTCCTCCGGTACGGTCTACCTGCGAACTATGTTGGGTTTTCCATCAAGGTGTGGAACGTTCCTCACACTTTGAAGCTATGCTGATCGCCCAGTTACCTTAGCCTGATCCCAAGTCGACCAAGAAAACGCTGTCGGCCTTGACTGATCAGTTTGCGTACCTCGCTCCTCGTTCTGGCCGATCCAAGAAGCAGAAAAGCGGTGGAACGGATGAGTTCATTGGAGAGTATCAAACACTGTTGGAGCAGGAATTCTTTGATTTTGTGTTGTACGAGGTGCCATGGATTGTTTCCTGATGCCCCTTTTCATGTACGAGCCAGTCGACAAATGAGATGAATAGCATTTATTAGTGGAAGGATAACAATATGACCAACCCACTATTGTAGAGACTATCACTATCTGCCTATGTAATGTACAAAAAGCACTCTGGGAAGCAGAACCGCAGGAGATAGAGCAAGTGTGAAAGAAACGCAGCTAGACAATGACAATCCGGAGACAAAGAAAAACAACAATACGATAGAAGCTGTCAGATCCAACGGTAGCCTTAACAAAACCAGGTACATCAGTTTGTGGGCATCGCGGAGCAAGATAATTTATGAATGACGATGGCAGAACCAATGCAGCGGTTTGTCCGTCAAGTATGTGCATTGGTGATGAGGAAAATGGGTGAGTGAGACTATTTCAACCTTGAAAAAGCGACGTGATGTATAGGGAAATGATGCCGTTGTGGTGGAGATGATGCGAGTGAGATAGCGAGAGACGGAGAAATGGATGCAATGGGGAAGGGGTACCGAGTGGAGACGCCACATCTCCTGATACATGTCCCAGATAAATAGAATTCCTGGATGGATGGGATCCCGCGACAGGTGAGAGAGGAGACAAGAGAGTAAGAGTCGGCTTCAGAAGGAAGGATTACCATACTCCTTCCGTTTCCTCCTGAAACGGGGTAAGACCATGTTCTTGAATGGGTAGTCCGCCGTATCAGCGCCTTTTTTTTTTCTTTCCTTTTGCAATCTTCTACTTCGGTTCTCTTTTTCTCATGTTCATTTCGGAGGAGTTGGGCGTAAAGAAAGAAAGGATGTTGAAGGTGCGGACGAACAGGGGCAACCCTCAGAGCCCAAGGTTCGACATCACCCGCGACACCTCATCCACTACCTCTTCATCCATCACCCTCGCGCTTCTCTGGGCAGAAGACCCAGTCACGGCCGACGACCTGGGCCCGTACACACTAGGGAACGATGGTGCGGTGGCACTCGTTGGGCTGGAATTTCCCCCTGTGCCTCCACCTGTTGATGTTGTAGGTGACTCTGGAGGTGGAAGTCGGGAGGAGCCCTCGGTGATTCGAGAGAGGGAATATGTGAGGTCGAGGGACTGTGCACGGTTTTGAAGGGATCGGGGCTTGGAGATCTGTTCTTTGATTTTGGACTCGAGAAGGGAATCTGAGCCCCGTTTCAGGGCATCCTCGGTATTGCGAGTTCGGGATGTAATTCCTGAGCCCTAAGGGTTGATTCGGTGAGGTGATGAGCGAAATTGCAGTGAAGTAGAAACCCACGATCGGTGGTAATGGTGTCCAATAGTCAAGCCCCGTCCCAGAAGGCCCATATGCTGATTGCGAATCCTCATGGTCTTCGAGATCGTAAATGTATGCAGGTGCATTGAACAGTGCCTTCACATCCGGAGATGAATTTGCCAACCTCAGCCGTCGATCACCGAGGATCTCCGACGACCGCGTCAACTCGACTGACTCTGTTTCACATGATATGAACAATGAGTCGCCAAGTGAAGGAAGGAGTAGAACGAGAACTCACCGTGCCTTCTTGCAGTCGAAAGTACTTTGCTATCGAAGTGTGGGAACGCCTCGGCGAATGAGTCGCCCCTTTTGTGTGTGTGCGCCGTCGGCGAGGGGTACACCCGTACATTGTGGTTAAGGAGAAACTGCTCCAGCATCTCCCTTGCGGCGAGCAGGAAGTCGCTGTTCGACCTCTGACACTGGAATTTGAAGCTATACTCGCCCTGCGATTGCAACTGCGCGGTTTGTGGTGATGACGTGGTCGGATGGTCCAGTGAGGTGCTAGACCCGTTCGTAGAATGGATGGGAGCGGGCGGTTTGAGATTGGGTGTGATTGACACTTGGAATTCCCGTTTGACACGCTCAACAAATGCAGCAAACTCCGTGGAAGCACAGACCACGGGTAGATCAAGACTGGGTGGGACTGGCATATCTGCCTCGAACGGGACATGTTCCTACAAGTTGTGAGAGAAAGCAAAACGTACGAGGTCTATTGAACTGACCAACAGCATAGCGGCAGCAATCTGCACTTGACTCTCGGGACCGAAGATAGTTACGACGTCAGAGGCCGTCTCTTTATCCGGGAAGCGCACACGTGAATTGGTCTTGGACTCGATGTCATGTATAAAGATGGCCTTTTCACCAAGTAATGTACGGTGGTATCGGCGGGGGATCGAAAGGGTCTCGTTGACATAATCCTTGTCCTAGAGTGGAGTTAACAGGCTGTCGTAGCAATAACCGTGATCAACTCGACACACCTTTGGATTCACAATCTCCATAACGGATTGCTTCAAATTATCCAAATTGATTGCATTCTTGGACGGCGTTCTCGCCACGACGTTATCCTCATTGTCGTTATACCCGCCCAAGGCAGCAAACTCTTCGGCATTCGAAAACTTGACGTAAACTCCATACTTCTTCATGATCCTCTGTATATTCCTTCCTCCAATGCCAATAATACGTTTATGGTATGCCTCTGGGACGTGGAAGGATATCTCAGCAGGAAGCTCCTCCTGAAGGAGCGTGAGACCAGTCAGAATTGAGGCATCGGAACCGGAAAGATCGATAAGGAAGTTGTGGTCGTTGAACGTCTCGAATTTAATTTTGACGGATGCAGATTGCATGATCTTATTGATCTTTCCATTCTTTTTTCCCGAGATGAACTCCCGGTGTTCGTTGGCGAGCTCAACCTGAAAGCGAATTTCGTGATGGAATGACTATTATTTTGTGTGGAATGAGTGATCGATGAACATCAGAGATAAACGAAACGCACCTTGACAAGATCCAAATCCAAGATCATCCCGACTGCGGCTCGGACTTCATACTCGAGACCATGCATCTCAAAACACATGCTCTTGAACACGACTTCTGCACCAGTCGTAAGCGAGATTTGCTTCAAGAGTGTCGTCACCTGCGAGCTATTGAGTGTCGCAGGTGGAAGAAGCACGTTAAATTGAATTGGGAGGAGCCAAAAGGAGGCGACATAATATTGACACGCCTTGATGTGCAAGATAAGACGACAACAACACGTGATAAAAAGCAGGATACACACGAGTTGCATGATGCCTCTGATCGTCCTTTGGACATTGACCCGGTGATCACCATACACGGTGATCAAACTTGTCGAACTGCCAATGGCTGGAAACTGAATGAAAGTGGCATTGTCGGACATGATGGACTTGAGGTCCTCTGCGCGATCGAGAACCATCCAATCGAGCTTGCGGGGAACGATGACAGTATCACGAGAGATGACATTCTTACTCTGGGCATAATAGGATTAGGGGGGGTCCCGGAGGATGTGGAAGGAAACGGACCTTGTTTGCAGAGAGCTGGAATAGCATGTCCCTGGCTCTCTGAACGCCAAAAAACTCCCCTGTAATCCATATGATATTGGGATTGTGAGCCTGTTGGTGCTGAGTAGCTTGACTCTGACCCGAAGGGGAATTGCCATTGGTACCGACCGGCGGCGGGACAAGATCAGGACCGACAAGGCCTTGAAGAGGGGAAGGGTAATAAATATTGGTGGCCG
>JBBPTB010000262.1:0-26945 GCA_038093875.1 Boletus tylopilopsis | reverse complement strand
TCGCGTCTAGTCCTGCAACCGATACGCCCGCCACGTTCGCCGAGATCAAAGCGAGCACGGGTGATCCAAAGATGGCAGAAGAAAAGTCCCGGGCGGAATCTCAGGTTCCAAAGCAACTCGAGAAGCAACCAGACACGCTGAGCAGCGAGTCGGCGAAACCGACCACGCAAGCCGACCAACCGTCCATGGGCGCAACTGTCGTGCAAACTGCCACACAATACGTGCCTGAGCAGGTAGGGAAAGCAGTCGACTATGCCGCTCAGACAGCAGCTTCATACATTCCTGATCTCCAGGGCATCAAGGATACCGCGTCGTCGTATCTGAGTAAGTCGTGACTTTTGCGGGGGCCTTGCTACGAATTGACGGTGATTAGCCACCGAGGAGCGTCAGGAAAAATCGCACGTGTCCTTGCCCAGTAGCGAACTAAAGGGCGCTCGACCTGCAGAGTCCTCTGGCGGTGTTGGTGCACTTCCGGGGAACCTCTCCGAGTCCAGTGTGGCTCTCTTACCAGACGAGCGTGAAGAGAGAGACCAAGAAGGTCAGACCACCGCCCCTCGACAGAGGAGAGACACCATCAAACCATCTGTGGTCGGTGGGGATAACGAGGTACGTCGGTCGATTGTCGTCTTTCGCTTAGCTTTCCTACAACCACGTCGGTTTTCCGATTTTCTTGCGTGTCTTTTTTTTGGCACATGGCCACGCTTTTCTTGTGCAGTTCCGAGGTGTCCGCGATTTTCCTTTTATATTTCTATGATGGTCGTGGCGAGATGTTTACAATCAGAAACATTTCGTTCTTGTCATCACAAGTGGGCTGAGCCCGAGTTCATGTGTTTGGAAAAGAGACACGTTTATGGCAGGTCATCGCACTGCCCAGGGGTCATCTTTTCTCCTGGAAACTTTAAGCATTCCGCATGTATATGATTTCCTGCCACCCCTTTTTTCTCCCTACGAGATGTAGGCGAAGCATTTCAACGTCATTGGAGACTCGAACAACTTCTTTGATTTGGTAATGCTTGGATCTCACAGAGATCTTGCCATAGATTTCCGTCGGGTGCCCGTGTTTTAGCCAAGCTCGTTTTCTCTGTGATGCCTTGTCGTCTGCGAGCAACATCGCTGATTACCGTCCATGTGTACAGCCTAAAGCGTCCGAGAAGGAAGAAGCAGCAATACCTAGCGATGCTGCGCTCCCCAAGGACCAGCAGCCGGTTGTTTCCCAGCCGTCAGATCGCCCTTCCAAGAGTACGGAAGCAGAAACACAAACCGATGAAAGCAATTTGGTCGCCAGTGTTGGTCCGGAAGCTGAGTCGCAAAAGGAAGTGGGCGAGACGCGTGGTCAACAAGTCCAAAGCGAACGAGGGAAGGTGGATACAACACTTGACGCTGACGAATTGGGTGAACAAAGTTCGTCAAATCATTTAGAGTACATGATAGTGGCTAACAACTGGTTGCAGAGCCAGAAAAGGACAAGCTTGGTTCGCAGGAGCAGAAGGGTCCATCGCAGGATATCCAGGAAGAAGAGGGAAAAGAAGGAAAACCTCATGCCAAGGTTTTACAAGGTTATGGTGGGGATTATCATCCTGCACAGTTGCATCCTCCGCCTCCTGGAGCTAGCGCCGCCGAGGCTCAGATGTCGCTTGGCGGTCAGCAAGCGCCGGGACCCGATTCACCGACAACGAAGACGGACAAGCGAGCATTATCCGAGGGTGCCGAGAAGAAGCCTGGATTCATCACGATGGTCAAAGGGGAAATGAAGATCCTCGCAGGAAAAGTGCGCGGCGACGAGCAGAAAGTTGAACAGGGCAAAAAGATTATTCACGGAGAAGCGTAACATTCTGAGTGTCAACGTCCTGGGCGGTGTAATGAGTACTGTATTCTAGGGTCCGTCACCATCGTCAAAGTGCCATTTGTGTAGTACGCAAAAACTCTGGCATGGTATCGTGTCATCCGAGCCTCTGATGTTGACTTGTTTGCTTCAGCTTTCGGACTGGGATTACCGACAAAATCATAAGAAACTTGAGAAGGTGGATTACAAAAGGGGCAATCAGATTGCCGTTTGGTTTCAATCCAGTTGCGAGGCAAATTTCTTGCAGGATGAATTATTTTCCCACTTATAGGGAAACTGTTGATCATCAGACAGGCGAAAAGGTACGACGATGATTGTATTCGAACATGTGGAACATGATGCATCTTCTTTGTTCGAGTCTAGAAAGCCCAACCAATGCTCGAATGCTGTGATTTGCGGTTGCTCGGTGGCATCGAATCAGTACAAAACGTCCTGGACAACAACCATCAACGCTCAACTTCCAGGCCGCCGCAGAGGTGATATCATATAGCACTAATGGTCAGAAAGTCGGGCACATGTGTGAGATTCAGAAACTTGCTCGCATTGTGTATCGCTCTATGGTGAGGCGGAAAGCTTGTCGAAATTCACGTGAAGGCACCAGGGACTGTGTGAGTAATGGCTGCGGTTAACGAAGCGACCGTGGACACACAGATACTCTGAATGGGTATTGAGGTATTGACGAGCAGAGTAGCGTTGAGAAAAGGCGGGTGTACATACTACCTAGGTTCGTACGAGTTGAAGCTAGCGTTCAAGCTGATGCCATGGGGACGGGTTTGGAGTCCGGACCGCCCATGGAGCGCGCGCCGGCAGTGCGGTTTCTACAAGTTGAGCTGCTTCTAGTGTGACTCGTCGACACACGGCCAACTCGAACCGCAGAAGCAGTATTTCATGCAGACCCGAATCGTTGTGGTTTCGTTCCACATCATCATGGTTCTTGTGGTCCGCTTGCCGAGGCGGAGTTGAAACAGTGTGACTTTGTCTTTGTAAAACGGCGCCATGATCCATCACATGTCAGTGGGAAACGAATCTCAAATCTTCATGCAAGAACTGAATGCTAAGGCTCGGCGTGGAACGGTCCGGTCTCTCTCCTCGCTTAACTTGCAAGGCTGACGCTGATTCACCTCGAGTTACAGGAACCATCAAATTAACAAGCAGACATGTGAAGGTACGTGAAGAACTTGGTCCGGCTGATACTGACCATCAGCTACGGGTGCCTGGCGGCCACTGGAAGCCCACCGCACCCTTTCCAGAAAATGAAAAAGCCCCTAATACGGCGAAATGTATCAACTTGTTTCATTTCCTGAGGAAATGCACGACTTCTGGCTCCCAGGTAGCCAGGTTTTCTGTTTTATTTCATAACAGATATACAGCTTCGCATCTATCAGAGAAAACTGTGGTATGATTTGAGCCACTATCGTTTTGCGGTGAGTCCGGGTCATACACATGATAAAAGTTATGGCTCTGTTGTACGTCACGCTTAGGCGACAGTGTGCTTTCTTTAGCCGCGATCCTTCTCCCGTGAATTACGTGTTCGCCTTAAAGTTCAGGACTTGTAAACCTCGCTAATTTCTTCGATTTGTCGTCAACTTAGGCGATTGCTCCACATACAGCACTGAAATTTAACCACTCTGAGGGGAATAGTTTAGCAGCATCTGCGGGTTCCAACGCTGGCACGAACAAAGGGTAATGTGGTTCACATTCGTCCTCTCCAAATTGATCTCGTACTCTATTGCTCTGGATATAGACACAAGCCATTCTTGAGGTACACACGGTGCGTCCTGAATGTGTTTGATTCATCGACTTGCAAACATCCATATCTTAGGGCAAAGGCATGCGGTAGCATCACAGACAATGCTTCGCGTACCTTGAAAATTTCTTGTCCTGTTTCATCTTTGCCAATAAGGGGACCAGGGGTATCATTCCTGTGGGACGACGCGGAAGATCTGCTTACAAGTATGTACATTATCTCTTCTTCGCGTGGGTGGATCACTCTAAGCGCAGCTTCCTCGTCTCGCGAAAAAAATACAAACGTTCCGAAGCCGTTGAACGTCGTTGATTACATTTCAAGTCACCTGGGACACGGGCATCGCTCACGTCGCACTCTCAGGTTTGCTTGGCGTTCCGTGCTGTCAGATTGACTTTCCCGATGCCACGTAACGACAGTGATATCCCCATAGATTCATTCGCACGAAAACAAGACTCACCCAGTATTTGTCAGTCTTGTCTTGCGATGCACGGATTCGGAGCAAGTTGTATCCCATTTGGTATCCTGTGTTCTAAACTTGGCTCGGCGCGTGAAATCGTGACTCCTGCTGCGGAGAGATGGTAAGGCCAGTAATTCTATGCATTCTTTTGCAACGATGAATGGAGCGAGACTAGATCATGTGTGGTCACAATGTGTTCGTCATCATATTCCATTTCACATCATCAGGACTGATCGGAGCAACGATGCCATGAGTCAGTTCAAGACCAAACAGAAAACACGAGTGAGTTCTCTCCATTGTTTTGGGGCAATGTTGGCGCAGAATGGATGTGTTACAACTCAGAAACCGTGAAACGTCCAGAAGAGTTGCAAGAAATTGATGTACAGTGGCACCCTTTCCATAACCAATCTGAGCGCTGTCTCAGCGCCCTTCCTTCCCCTGCAGCCGCATCCCGAAATGTATGTCTGCGCCGGCAGGCTGCACTTTAAGATCACATGTCTTCATCTTGAAACCAGTAGCCGGAACTGGAGGTCAGCCTTTTCATTCTTCATCTAGGGAAAGAACTGCGGTCAACCAAATCCCTCCAGACATTATTGCCAATTGTCAATCAAAACATTTCTTGTTGGGATCGTGTGGGCGATATCGGGAATAAGATAAGTCGGCATCCCAAGTTCAACCGCACCCCTAGTGGTGATTCATGTTAGGCCTCGCGTGCGACCCTGCCATCACCACCTCGGCCACCCCTCCCCTTTGCAAAACTGAAGCAGGTCCTCAAGAGCAGCCAGACATCGTCAAGTCAGGTGGCAAGCGCTCTTGTCGTGACCCATCACATCGATAGAGTCAAACTTTCAATTCAAAAGTCTACAAACATTGTTTGGTGTGTCCAGTGCCTGTGCGCCAATTCACCCCCCTTCAAGGTGGCAGAGTATGGATACGACATCGGCGGAGAAAACACCGAGCGATACGCTAAACCCTGTGTTAGTCTAAAAACACATTTTGCCGGTTCAAAGTCGGTGGCCGGTGACAGCGTCGTCGGGCTACTTTTGGTTCAGTACGGAGCTGATCTCAAATCCTCCATCGGTAAGTCCCGCCTGGCATGAGGAGCGATGTATTGCGATGTCGTAATTAGGCCCAGGTCCATTTGTCTGCGGTCGGTTCTAAAACCGTGGTCGTAGCGCCCGCAACAAGAACAAAAGGATGAGAAAAAAAAAGAATAGAAAACCGGCACATCACGTACGTCGTAATTGTCCTTGTTCAGCGCTCCGCCGAGTCGACATGGAGAATGCGTGACAGCGCATGAAAACTGACCATGCGGGCAGGGACCCTGCTTCGGAGGGAACCCTAGCAAGCCCAGTGGCCGCATACGATACGGTCGTTCCCCTCTCGCGGCTGGTGGCCATTATCCCACACTTATCAGCGAGCAAACTTGGGTCGTGCCAGCCGATTAGTGACGCTTCTAGAACATGGTCACTCGGCCGCCCCAGCAATTCTTGGGTACGCCATGGACGACTAAGCTGGGGGGGACACAAATAGCCGATAACGGATCCATGGTAACTATGAAGCGCGCGGAACCGTCGTAGTACTACCGTAAACAGAAATAAAACTCGGTTAGAAGGGACAAACTTAGGGCAAGACTTGACCTGAAACAACGGCTGAAATACATCCGTCGGCCCGTCTGATGTCTAGCGGGAGTTCTCTAACGGCCGTGTTTTTATTCGACCACGGATCGGCAGAATGGCAAGCAGTAGTATGTGAAAATTTGGACCTTCGCACCGAGCTGGCACCGCACGGATCATAACCTCCACCAGATTGGAGTTGAAGAAAAACTGTTCTTCCGACTTTGCTTCAGACCACTATTACTAGGATCAGATGTGTCATGGGAGAAGGTCGTATTATGCAGGCCCGGATTCCTGAATGGGTGGTAGAATAGAGCTACACGATCAGCAAATAATACAGTCCGAGATACGTAGGGTGACTGTGTAGGATAGCAAAACACCGAAAACGTGAAAACAATTAGACATGTTGAACTACTACGGGAACAAGCCAAAGGATGCCAAGGGTCCAGAAAGGATGAACATCACGATTATCATCATAGTACCACGCGGAAGCTGCTCAAAACTCGCCTATCCTCCGCTGACAAGGGACTATAGTTACTAGGGGAAGGGTGACTTAAACGTACGGGGTGAGGTGCACGGGGGTTTGGGGGGAAACCGGGATTCACTTGTGTAGTAAGGGAGGCTATACTTGGGAGAGTTGTGCCGTGGCGATAAGGCCGTGACGTGGCAGCCTGTGGAGGTGGCGAGTAAGGGTGGCGGAGCATTGGGGACGATGGACTGGACGAGGAGGATACAGAAGATACGGGTGATGAGGGGACCTTGTGAGGGTGTTGCAGGTAGCGCGCTAAATCCGGTTGGGCTGGAAATTCGGCTACAGTAAAACCCTCCCGTGAGTCTATCATGGAAAAGCGATCATTCCGCGCTCCGTTTGCTTTACTGGATGCAATGATGCCTTCTGGGACACGTATGTTGCGTAGATAGTCATAACTTTCAATAACAGGGAGCCGCTGGTAATCATCCCCCTAGAAAAAATATGACACTTCTAACGAATCATCGCAAAGACATTTCAGCTGACCGTGAAATAGGCCACCACATGCCATTTACGTGGATGGATTGATCCGGGAAGATGCACCACCGCCGAGTATGTTTGTTTCGTGAGTCCATTCGGGCGATTTGGACGATCTTTTCGCCTGTTGGTTGGCGGCGCAGCCGCGAGTGGATCAGTCGCCCGCCGTGCTCTGCGGCCGCTAGTAAGTATAGTCATGATTATGCTTCAAAAATATAACTACCTGAGAGCCGCTTTGGCATCCTTTTCTTCTTGAGTGGGTTCCATTTTTTCTTCGTAGAACAGATAGTCACCGCGCATCCGACTTTGCGACCTAGTGGCAGCCCTGCATTGGAATCGTTCAAGAGAAGGAATGAGGTAATAGTGCTGACCATCTTCTCCCGTCAGTCCAACGCAAAAGACCACCATCGTTCTCTGCTTCTTCCCAAACAAAGATATTGCCTGAAACCAACTGTTCGCGTTCGTTGGCGGTCAGCCGACGTCTAATCAATGGGAGCATGTTGAGCCGAACGGCTTCCAAGACGATATGAGCGTCTTTTGCATCGCGGAGGTCTAACAGTCCAAAGAATGAGAGGTTCATTCGTAGATGCGGCCTTTACATACAGAGAGCAGGATGAGTCGGAGGACCGGTATGAATGATAGTGGAAGACATATTGACGACGGTTGAGATACGATATTGAGAACCTCTTCGCGCTTGTGGCGCCTTATATGTACTGAGGAAATGCGGGGCGTGTGATGGTTCGACATGAGCAATCAGGTAATGTAACAACTAGGGATCATAATTTCTGGAGAGGCAAAGATGAGATCGGCGATCTCCTGATAGAAAGATTTCGGAAAGGAGAAAAAACCGGAAGCACTGCGGCCATGTCTGCAGTTTCCGAGTGTCCTTGATTTAGAGAAATGAAGGAGATCTTGCAAACATGGATAAAAGAAACGTGACGTGAGACAAACCTTAACGAGTCGATGACCCGTACCCAGGCACCAATCACAAGTCAGCTGGCAGTGGATGGTGGCAGAGACCATGTGTTCGCGGGAACTCTCATGGGTAGCTGGATGATGAATAGTCGATTAAACAGAGAAGGATAATTCAGTGGACCTTTCTCACAGCCCGTCCCAGAGGCTCCAGGGTCTCCAACAAAACTTAGTAAGACTTGGGATGATAGTTTACCCTGTATGGTGAGGAGGTTTTCCCAGCGGGCTTATCTATGTGCCACCTGTTGATTGGCTCTTGAATAGGTATCAGTGTTTGGAACCCAAGGCTTGCCAGTGCGCAGCGCATGTCCATTCGCAAGCATTTCCTGATGGATGAAGAATTTTGGCTATATGAACTGCTCTTGAAGTCGTTTGGATAACGCACCTTTCCATATGTCACCCCCGGGACTGCCTGGTTGGACAGTTCGAGACAAGCACTGTTTTTAGGCCATCATTTTATGTGTCAAAAGTCTGACTCCGAACATCCTTGGTCCTAACTCGGCGGAGCTAGTGCACTTCCTGCTTAGTACTACTAGAAATGCCGTCTTGTTTCATGAATTTCCGAGCGGTAGTCGGTCTAGTGTTATGTCACCTGGCCGATTGTGGTGAGAGTTCCCTCTAAGAGCCCACGCACTGCGACGCACGTGTCCTGCGAGCCATGCTGCGCACCGAGACCGACGCTGTGATTGTGGTCCGGGGGGATTGGTCTGATAATTGGTCCAGGATTGAAAATAAAGTACGCTCTTTGTGCGGGGTTCACTACAGTGACTCACGTGGTGGCTAATTGGCAACCTTGAGCTTGATTGACAGTCACCGCACTTTCGTCACAATACAAGTTGAACCTAGTCCACGTCCAACTTTGTACCACGGCAAAATGAGTCTGGGTCAGTGGACCTACTGCGTTCATTGTTACGTGGCTAATCAGATGACCATGATAGGCCAAAACCACGACGGTGGCTTGTCCATTACCCCTGAGATGAGGACGATCCTCAATCAGCCTGGGTTCATCAGTATCGGCATGGGCAGCGAGAGACTGCGCGGCATGTTCCAGACGCGTGCGTTTCTTTCTTTTTCGTAGTATATTGTCTCCATTCAACTTGGAACACATCCGTTTCATCCCTGTCTCCCCCACTATGCGCGCTCAAAACGCTGAACCGTCACTTTTCGTTTCCGCTCCAGAATACGCCGAATTCGACTACAATAAGCTCTCCCCCTTTGTGCTCGCGTGCATGTTCGGCGAGTACGACACCGTCAAGCAGGTAGGTCCGTCCATCCTTCTTTGTGTCAAGACACTTCCCCCCTACGTGCCAAAACAAAAAAGTGCATCGCGAGATTGACTCTGCGTTTTTACCTTGTTTAGGCTGTCGAATCGGGTACAGCGCCAAATCTGAATATCACCCAAACGCCCTTTCTGTTCGGATTCGTCTCCTTCACGGTCATCGGTGCACTCCGGCTCGAACCCTGTGCATCAAGCCCACCCATGCGCCACCTCGACGTGATCAACTATCTCATCGACGCTGGCGCGTCGCCTGAAATCCCTGACATCTCGGGCAACACGGCGCTGCATCACGCATGCACCCCCCCAAGAGGACGCACCCAAGTCGCCAAGCGACTCTTGGAAAAGGGTGCCAACGTCAATGCACAGAATCGTTTCGGGGAGATACCCCTCTTCTTCGCATTTCAAGGGGGTGACGTACCAATGGTGGACGCTCTGATGGAACATGGTGCCGACTTGGACATTGCGGAGGCCAACGGTGATTCCCCTCGAAAGATGTGCATGATATACGGGGCGGGGGTGACCGCTGCCGTTCAGCGCTGGGAGCGGAAGCGTAAGGGCGATGCGGCACCTTGGGAGGAGAAACGATGCGAGAATTGCAAGGTCAAGGGAAGTGGGCTGAAGCAGTGCGCGAGGTGTCACGTCGTCCGGTATTGTTCGACCGAGTGCCAGCGTGAGCGGCGTTCTCGAATCGGTGCGTTCAAACGCTGACGCGTGTGGCGGATTTGGCAGGCGCACACTGGAAGACGCACAAGCCAGCGTGTAACCCGTTTTGTGCGGCGACGACCGTCACGCTGAAACCGACCTATGGTGGCCCGTTGGCATCCGGGACGATCTCCAGGGCGGATCTCACGCGTCAGATGCTCGGTCTTGCAACCCCTGATACGACTCCGCTCAAACCAGGTCTCACAAAGAACGCAGCCGAGAACAAGAGCATGGTGATCAAGATCCAAGTGCCGGTCGACCTCTTCACCAATAGCCCCCTCCAGTCTGCCCTCGGAGGCCTGTTTATCTACAACAAGAAACGAGACTTCGTCTGCACAGTCACAAGGGCATCGAACCCTGCTGCGTACGATGCCATCGTCCAGGTCGTGCGGTCACGTGGTGTGGGTGGAGCAAAGGCATACTTTGCAGCCGAATTGAAGAATCCGAACGAGTTGGTCGTCAAAATATCTGAGGTGTTAGCCGAACAGCCATTCTGAACCTGTCCACGCCCGTATCATATCCAGGGCCGGGAAGATGGAGACTCATCAATCAACATGCATTCCATGAAAAGAACGAAACGAGTTACAATCGCTGTAATAAAATTGGGTAGTAATGTGCGTTGCTAGGTAACTTGTACACACTGATAAACAAGGCAAGAATGATTCGAAGACGTGTGCCAGTCATCTGCCGCGTTCAGCCATGGCAGCTGATTCGAGCTTTACCTGCGTCTCTTCCATCTCCTCTTCCCATGCCTTCCACGCAGCAGGATCTTGGGCCCAAAGGGCGTGGCAATTATGGCAGCGTATGTAATATGCGGTCGTCTGCGCGCCAAATCCGAGCAACGTGCTGCCCACGACGCATGAGCAAGAATTTTCCAACCAACGCGTTCACACGTACAACTCGGGTAGGACGTCACCAACGGCATCAATGTCACCCTCTGGCAGACAATCCTCGCAGAACGCTTGGGGACACGTCTGACATCTATTCGAAAGAGAAACAGGACACAGATTTAGAACCCGAGATAGCCGAGACGAGTTTTCGGCCGTACCGAAAGAGCATCCCACCGGATTGCGCAGTATTTCGTTGACATTCCGCGCAATTGTGCTGACTACACGGAATCGATGGGAGACTCTTGAGCTGTGCCGGGGTGATGCCGTGACACTCGGGATGGAACACTGTTTGTGGGAATGGCGATCGGCATCAACCAGTCATGGCGTGGGTGAGGGAAAGGAGATGGCTGAGAAAATACATACCTCGGGGACATTGGCCGCACACGACCACTTCACCGCCGTCTCTGCAATAGATACACCAATCCTCTGAATCGTATTTGGCTCTCGACCTCTTCTTGGGAGAACTCTTGGCATCATTTGTGGGCTGAAAGCGCTCGTTTAGGTACTTAGTTCTGTTTTTGGGGTGGCTCACCTCATCAGATGCGATGTAGTCAGCCACGACATGTATCCCATCGACCACGACGAGCCGTTGTGTCCGTGCCCGTTTCTGTAGCTCTTTCCATTCCCGAGCAATCTCTCGGTTGTTCTGTTCTCGGCCAATCACTTGGCCTTCAAATAATCGGCTTTGAACCTGGGCGACCCCGCTCAGCAACCGGCGTTCCTCTTCCTCGGCGTCTTGAAGAAGTTTTTTTGTTTCTTCTGCCTTGACGGCAGGACTCGGATCACCATTCCCGTCCTCACCTAGTTCCTTTTTCATCCGCGCGTCCCTGACGCCCTCACGTGCCCTCGACTCGTCCAAGATCGCACCAATCGGCGCGTTCAAAAACCGCCCAAAGTCCATGCCAGTTTCTTCACCCGAAATGGCACTGCTACCTTTGCGCAAGATGTCCATCAGCTCCGCCTTTTTGAGTTGCTGGGCTTGTTCTTCAGCATCGGAGGAGCTGGTGGTATTGGAGGACATGACTTTGAGTGACAGGAACAGTTTTCGACGAATTCGATCCAACATTTGGTCTTCAACACTTCCTCGACAGATCAGTCGATACACCTCGTTGTCTGGTCAGCATTAGGGGAAGAAAAAGGAAAGGGAACTCGCTCACTTTGACGACCTTTGTTTGTCCAATACGGTGAGCTCGTGCGATGGCTTGCAGGTCATTTTGTGGATTCCAGTCAGAGTCACACATGATGACCGTGGACGCCCGGGTAAGATTGATACCTAGGTGTGGATCAGTTTTATCTGCAAGGTATGGCACTAAATTTCGACCGACCGAGACCACCAGCTTTTGTAGACACCAAAAAGACTTTATAGGCTACATACGATGGCGCTCAACGAAGGAAACAGGAATACAAAACGGCCCTTACGTGATTTGTCTTGTTGGAACTGACGCAAGAGATGAGCGCATGTACGCCACCATACAAGCGACACGCACCAGTTTGATATCCAGGGTACGTCGTGGACGCGTGGTCCCCCCATCCAGTCGTGCATAGGGTATACTGCGAAGTTCCATAAAGTCTTCCAGTAGATCTAACATGCTATACGAATGACCGTCACCGTTGGGTCGATATAAATAATTGACTGAACCCACTTTGTCCATTGCTATCCCAAAACGGATCAGATGAGACGCGTCGGGAAGATTAAATGCCAAGACATACAGAGAAGATGAGAACCCGTTCGCCATTCGGAAGGATGTCGGAGAGAATCTTGTCAATGATAATAAGCTTCGAAGAAGAAGCAACGATGTGCTCTCCGATGACATACGGAGACGGCGACGCGTCTTCGAGCATATATGGGCTACACATATCTCAGAACCCAAGCTCAACAGACATAGATGCAAGTGCATACTGGTCACAGACTTTACGGAGTTGCATCAACAAGTTCATGAGCCTCTTCCAACCTGCAGGGGGACAAGATTAGCGAATCGAATCCTTTCACTAGCTCTTTTCTTACGGTTAGCCTCCCCGGTAGCCGTTCGCTTTATCTGTGACGCGATTTGTTCCCTAACTTGCCTTCGCCCGTCGTCCTCCGGTCCATCTTCCAGTTTACTAGTAAATACCTCCTGCAAGTCTAACGTATCCATCCGAGTCAACAATCGATATGTCCAGAACCTTTGTGCCTCCGTCATTGGTATAAACACTGTCAACTCTTCGCGCGGTGGAACACTAATCTCAACCGAGTCTTTCGTCCGACGCATCATGATTACTTTAAGAAGCTCCTGAGCAGCTTGGAGGATGGGGATAGAATAGGTCCCTTTAGAAAGGTTGAAAGAATCACGAAAGATACGCTCCGAAGCAAGCGTAAAAACTACTGGATATAACCAGTGCAAGAGACCCCAAAGCTCGACCAGGTTGTTTTGTACGGGTGTACCCGTCAAGACTGAAGAGCGCCCGTCACCAAATCCGGCGAATGTAAAAACTCGGGTGAAAGGCACGTACTCAGACGGAATAGGGAACCCAGTCCCTTGAGCTTGCCGGACAACTGAGTATCAGAGTTCTTGATCCTGTGACCCTCATCGAGGACGCAGTAAAACCATCGTCTAGTCTTGAACCAGCCATCGTCCGAAGCGTAGGCATCGTATGTGGTAATACAGATGTCAAACTTGATTTTCTCGTTTCGGATAGCCAATCTGAGCCGGTCTCGTTCGGCCTGGGTTCCATGGTACCGGAGGACGCTGAAGGACGGGAGCCAACGAGCAGCTTCCTATTGTAAATAAATAGGTTATTAGTGTTCCACGGGAACTCGAACGGAAAGGGAGAACATTTTGCCAGGAGGATAAAACGGAAAGAGGACAAATGATGAGATGAGGATCTTGAGGACCTGTGAAAAGGGACAAATGCGTACTAAGCACACCAAATATACATAGCCATGATACGAACCTGTAGATTGTTCTTTGATATACGCGAACAAGGACAGGGTCTATAAAAAGATCATCACGTGAACTACCTTTGTCGGAAGCCGACATTGTCCAAACCTGCAGCGTCTTGCCAAGACCCATCTCTATGAAGCACAATTAGACCAGTATTAGGATGAATGAGCATGCGACGCGACCCACCATCCCCAAGAATGCAACTCATCCCTGCAAAGCCATCATCAACTACCAAATCACCAGTCATAGCCCAACGCTCACCATTATTATACATGTATACAAGAAACGCCAACCCTTGCAGCTGGCCATGACGTGCAGGTTAGCCCCCCCAGCACATCGCCACATCTCAAGCGACCACAAGCACCTGATAATCCTTCATCTGACCCCCTCGAATCAAGGCCGGTTGTTCCGTCAACACATGGAACGGCACATAGGTCACCGTTTCTCCTAAGTCGGCCACCTCTTTGCGAAGCACGTCAATGAAATTGGTGGACGGCAAGAGCGGTTGGAAGAGATCTCGGTGACGAAACAGCCAGCGTCGGCGTGCGGCCTCCACCTGGGTACGCTTGGCGTTGATCACGATGGTGAGCTGTATGTAGCGGACCGAATCGAGAGACGGGACGTATGTCAGTGGGCCCGCATGCGGGGGAAGTGCGGTCTCACCGCTTTCTTGTTCTCCATTTTTTGCTTCTTTTGCGCGGTGTCGGTTTTGGGGTCATCTTTTCCTGAGGACGAAGGCGTGCGCGAACGCTTGCCCTTGCGTGCGGGTATGATGAGAGTATTCAAGCTGAGTTTACGAGGGGTATGGCCTGGTGGAGTCGCGTCGCCGACGACGGTCATGCTGCTCGACGTGCCAATTACGTCCAGCTCATCGATGTCAGACTCTCCGTCAAAGGGGAGCGCGACGTACTCGACGGTGGTAGCCATCGTCCTCGTCGTGTAGCGCAATGAAGAGACGCGCCGAATGGTGATACTTTGAATGAGTTTAGGGCAGGCAAGCACGCGTTTCCCTTGTCAATGTGGCTGTGCAAATACAAGAAGGGATAGTCTATTGATACCACTGTTCTCTTAATTTCTTCCGTCGCACCATCGGCTTCGTCACCACGATCGCTACAGCCAGCCCAACCACAGTCAATACCAGCTGCACCTTGTTGAAGTTTTCAGAGAGCACATCAAACGTGCCCGAGGTCGAAACCCGTGTAAGGAACAAGTCCGTGCCCACCGCGAGCACCAGAGACGTCGATTCGAGGAGCGACGGCGCAGTGATTATCTGACGCACATCAGCCACCTGGCGGGGTCATCGATCAGTTTCCCGCCGCACGAGATAGTTTGCAAAACAAACAAACCTCATAGTTGTGGGACAATACCATATGCCCGTCATCTGGCAGTACCGGGTCGTACTGCACAAGCATTTCCTCCGCTTCCTCGCTCGTTGGTTTTTGCTTTGGTCTGCGCGGGTCCAGCAGACGGCGTGGAATGGAATGGATTGCGTTTTTCCGGCTAGATACTGTGCAGTACCGTGCGTTAGCGTCACTTCAGATAAAGCTATCTATCAGCCATACCTATTATATCCTTGGTCGACACCCCGAATTTAGTTGTCGTCGTTGAAATAGCAGTGATGCCATGCGATACCACGAACGCTTGTTCGTATACTGAAATATCGGTAGTCTTGTTCGAGTACGAGGTAATGTCCGAACTATCGACATGTTCTCGTCAGTACAACATTTGTGAGAAGCCACATCAATGACGCACCTCGAAATCTTCTCGTCCGGTCCCTTCCCTTCATACATTTCTACCGACACGACACGGTAACCCTTTGCACCGTCGGCCTCAGCGTCGTCATCATAATATGAATACACCAGCCAGTTTTCGTCCAAGACGACCTGAATGTCGCATTTCCCATCGACGAGGGGCAAAGAGACGTGGTACAATACTGTACCTTTAACAGTGTCAACCACGTATAGGCCACAGCTGCCAGAAGGAGGCGAGGAAGCGTGAGACGGAGCGGAGATCACCGCGCTCAGGTGGGGATTGAGATACTTGTACAACGTGCTCCTGTCCCCTTTCACTTTCCCCGTACTTGCCACTTCATGGCCCTTGTGAGCGCTTTTGATGACTGCGACCACTTCTTCATCCTCACTAAAGGACACACCCCATGTAGGGAAGGCGACATGGAAGAAAGAGAGCTCCTCGTTCAAACCAAGTTGATGCCCAAGGACTTGTGTACCAGCTCGCAATGCGAAGTGGAGTTGAGGGGCCAAATATGCGAGAGAGGCACGTGTGGTAGGAGTGTCAGGATAAAGTTGAACCTGTCACAAAAGTCAGACCAGGGACAGACAGCAAAAAGCAAGATTGGACTGACCTGTAGGAATTCGTCCAACATCCCAATTGTATCCTTGCCGTCCGGCATGAGGAATACATCTATCAATGGACCGGCAATGACATCCACACCTTCCAACGGGCTGACCCATCTACCATTAGCATCTTTGACATTGAGGTGGTGATTGTTGGTTTCGTCATTCGTAAATGTAACAATCTTGATATCCTCCCCTGTCAGAGGGTCAAAGTGGAAAATAACGGTATCCACCAACGACTATCCAAGTCAGTAGAGCCATCGGAATACAACGATAACAGGATACCCACGTTGTCAGCGATTCGTTGAGTTACCAGTACAATCGCTTCGTGCTCCGCTCCGCTCTCATTTTCACGGACCAAAAATGCCCTCACAGGCACAATCCTTCCACCAACCTTTCCTGCCCACCCAAGTCCAAGGATCCGACTCCATACAATGGCACCCGTAGAAGTATCCAATGCAAAGAGTTTCCCGTACGCCGTCGAACAAATAAGTAACTGACGGAAAGAGAACGGATCACGGACGAGCGTCTCGGGCGAGGCAAGCGAACGGCTAGGAACACGGTAGGGTACCGTCGACGTAGAGAGAGCAGAGGGAGCTATGGAAATGGGAGAAGACAGCGATGCATACGAGCCCGTCACAAATCGCGTGACAAAGTGTATGATGTAGTGTGGTAAGTTCTAATGACGAAAACGTCAAGGATGATGTCGTTCGACGCGGAGAGGGAACGTACCTTGGTGTCCTCCATTTGTCTCGCAATCTTGCTCCAAAAGGTTTCGTTCATACCACCAATTACCACCTCTCTGGTAGGCGGAAGTTCGACGATGGTGGCGGTTTGCACGGTTGCAAGAGATTCCTCGCGTACCCATTGAATTACATTACGATCCCAGAGCAGGAGGGATCCTGTTGAAGTAGCAAGAAAGACCTTGTGGGAGGCTTCATCTTCTGAAGATACGTGGGATGAAGGTAAGAAGGTGACCTAAATGAAATACGAAAATTGAAGTCAGGAATAGGACAAACCAAAAGGGCACATACATGTCTGATAGTTCCATGTTCGTGGGTGTCAAACGGGAATGTGAAACCCGTCATCCGACCCGTGCCCTGCTCCAGATTCGCTTCCAACGTTTGATGAATCGCGTGCTATGTTGAATTTACGTCTCAGGTTTTATTTCTGCAAATCGAGCGCAACTCACGTTATGAACATTAGACCAAGCAACCTTGCCTATACAGGACTGCCCATCTCCACACGGCGCACCGAAAAAGTGCGACCCCGAGGTGGAAGCAGATGGTGTCTGTATGTGGGTCAGTCTGCAACGATTGTACACGCGGTCCGACAACGGGACTCACTACATCGCCAAAATCCCATACCACCCTCACCGGCGATCCGCCGATTTCATAGCCCATGACTTCCGCAGTGCCGTTGTCCCGGAAAGCCATGAACAGCCCATTTCCCAAGAGACCGACGTCTTGTATGCGCTTGTACAGTGCATCAGGAAGCGTCAAAACTTTGCCCTTGAGAGAAGGAGGAAGAGGTGCCGAAAACAAAGACGAAGGGGCGTTAGATGCAGTCGACGACGGAGAAAGCCAGATCAGAGATGGTCCAAATGCATCAGGGTTCGCACTCGATCCGGCACGCGAAGGGCCCAATAAGAGGAAATCGGTCTGCGCATTCGCTATAGTAGCTGGTATGTTCACGCTGGCTATAACTTCGCCCGTAACGAGATTGAGCGTCGTAGCATGTAGCGTGTACGATTTGACGGACTTTGCAAAGCCCACGAGGTAGAGCGTGGATGTGTGGGTATCGGGATATATATGAGTGTACATGACGAAGGAGCTGGGGACCTCGGTGTCAGGACGGGACTGTATACTGGCGTTTCACTCACGCCTGGTCCCTGGACGTCCATTGCCATACAATTTCACCTGTGCCGGATTGGATACATTGAACGGTGTGTCCGTTTGTGAGAACGATTGCTTGGTTTCCTCCCTCAGCATGGAACAGCGTCAACGCAATACCGAGATTGGGCGGGTCTTGTTTTTCACTCTCCACAAGGTTGTGCAGTCGCGTTTCACGAACGGGATGGCCAGTCGAGACGTCGTAGATGCGAAGCGAAGACCCTCCAGGCCCAGAGAGTGCGTACAGACCTGAAGTGGGATGAGCAAGAGCGTACACAACGGCGCGGACGAGAGACGCACTGTCGCCGTGCACTTTGAACCCCATGATGGGATCTTGAGCATCGTGTATGCTTCTCCACACTGCAAGAATCGAGGTCACAACCGTGGACACGGAGAACGAAACCAAGCAGACCTATATTGCCATCAGTAACGTTGAGGGACGCCAGCACGTTGTTGGCGGTCGCAATGAGTACGGTGTCGTCGTGGAATACAGGCTTGGTGAGGTGTGACGTGTACAAGGGAATGCCGACGAGCTTCGTGTACCAGTCGACGATGCCGACCTCGGATTCATGGATGGCCCGTGCGGTGAGAGTGAATATAGACAGCGAGAGCAGACACCGTAGCAACTGCATGGCCGTCGACGAGCGCGTCGTCGCCGTGTAACTCGTATTTGGTGACGAGCAGATTCGGAGATTTCCTTCCCACAGCGAGAGCTGAGCCGACCGACGTCGCCCGACTCGCCGCTCACCACCACCATGCCCTACGACCCCGACAAATGGATAGAACAGCTCATGAACTGCCAGCATCTCCCCGAGGCCGACATGAAGGTCCTCTGCGACACCGTCCGATGCATCCTCATGGAAGAGTCCAACATACAACCTGTCTCGTCCCCGGTTACGATATGTGGGGACATCCACGGCCAGTTCTGGGACCTCCTCGAACTGCTTAGGAAGGGCGGAAAGGTCCCCGAGACGAGCTATATTTTTATGGCACGTAGGTGTCGCTTTCGGTGAAGAGCTCCGTGCTCAATGTCCGTCATCGATCATTTTCGGTGACAGGGCGACTTTGTGGACCGTGGTCACTACAGTCTTGAGACAGTGTCCCTCCTCTTAGCCTTCAAAGCGAGGTAGGGTGCCCGTCGCCATTCTCTTTCCTCTCATTGCCGTCCAGATACCCAGATAAAGTCACCCTCCTCCGAGGAAACCACGAAAGCAGACAGATAACACAAGTTTATGGATTTTATGGTCCGTATGTTCGTCTTGCCCAAGGATGACTACCAGCTCATCACGGGCTACCACAGACGAATGCCAACAGAAGTACGGGAGTGCTGCAGTCTGGAAAGCTTGTTGTAACGTTTTTGACTATCTAAATCTTGCCGCGGTAGGTGCCTTTCCATCGCTTCCCACTTATTGACCCCGTATGGACCCACCCGAATAGATAATCGACGGAGAAACGTTATGTGTACATGGCGGACTCTCACCTGATATACGCACGTTAGATCAAATACGCGTCTTGTCGCGCGCCCAAGAGATCCCACACGAGGGTGCTTTTTGCGGTCCGCACCGTCTCCTTCTTGTGGTACACTCTCCTTATTCTTCTCGACGTAGATCTCATGTGGTCAGACCCCGAAGATATTGATACATGGGCTGTCAGCCCACGTGGTGCTGGGTGGCTATTTGGAGGAAACGTCACCCGGGAGGTACTCTTCGCCGACATTTTCCCCTCCAAAAGCTCACCGTTGACTCGGATAGTTCAACCACACAAATGACCTAACCCTCATAGCCCGCGCTCACCAGCTCGTCCAAGAAGGTTACAAATATATGTTCGACGAATCCCTTGTTACTGTATGGAGTGCACCTAATTACTGCTATCGATGTGGAAACATGGCCAGCATTTTAACGATCAGAGGAAGAGGAAATGGTGACGGCGGTTTGAGTGATGCCGAGGCTGCGACCGAGGCTGCGAATGACGGAGGAGTCGGAAGATTTTTCACTGTGTTTGGTGCTGCTGAGGAAAACGAGCGGGACAAGGGTATGCAGACGAGAAAATTGGTGAGTCTTTACTCTCTTTACTCACCTTCGCGCCGCACTTGCCCTGTCCTTGGCGCCATTGACCTTTGCATTTTTCAGGGTACCATGCAATACTTTGTATGATAGATGCATGAATTTTACGATCAAAGCCATGACAAACCATCAGTTGCGGACCCTGCTGCATCATTATATGAGATTGGGGACGGATTGATGCTAAGCAATGCGGTCTAGAGACCTTATAGATGGGCCAGTGCGGCACAGGAGAGCCATTGTGCTCTCCTCGTAACACTGATGGCGTTCAGGCAAGTCACCATTAGTGGGTAGAATACACCTCGGAAATCCGGTGAGATTTGTGTCGAGCGTAACTTGAAGTATATTCCACTTCTACACACCGGTTTCCGAATCTTGACTCTAGGATGTTCCTTGCCTTGTATGCAACACATTGTTTTCCATTGCTAACCTTCTAATTGCTCCCAGACCCAGCATTGAGGAACTGAAAATTCTGTGTACAAATGTGAGACTCCATCCTACACTAGTCTCAATTTGCTCACAAAAACATGGCCTCATTACAGTGCCTTCCAGTGAAACAATTGATCAACCAAACCTTGTATACCAGTCAACATTCTTCATACTTCCCATGACAGACATCTTTTTGTAAGTATGTTATTGCAAGCCAGTCCTACAGTCCATCTGGTAACTTTGAGAGATGACATGAGTATAGCCTAATCATCATTTCCAGCATGACATCCAAGACTTCCCATATGAGAAATTACTCAAGTCAAACTTATAAGCCTGGTATGATGACATGACCAAAGTGTGAGTAGGAAGATAAAATGCATGCCTAGCCCAAGAAGGTATCCAGAAAAAGCAAGCTCCATCAGAAAGCTCAATCCACCCATTCTCTTGATATTGAAGCTGATCAAAGGAGCCAAGAGCCTGTGATGCCCAAACCTTGATAGAGTAATCCTCAGATGCAGAAACAATGCAACTGCCATCAGGTGAGTAAGCAACACAGGTGACTGGCTCTCTGTGCCCTCCAAATGGACCTGCTATACATTGTCCAGTGTGTGCATCCCAGAGCCTGATAGTCCTATCTTCTGAGCCAGAGACAATTTGGTTACCATCAGGAGAGTAGGCAATGGACAAGACCTTGTCTGTGTGCCCTTGGAATGGACCTGCAACACACTCTCCAGTTACTGGATTCCAAACCCTAACAGTCTTGTCCCAAGAGCCAGAGATGATATGGCTGCCATCAGGTGAATATGCAACAGAGTGAACTGCATCTGTATGCCCCTGAAATGGACCTGCCACACATTCTGCAGTGGTTGGATTCCAAACTCTGATGGTGCCATCCTTGGAGCCAGAAACAAGGTGACTGCTATCTGGTGAATAGCAAACAGAGTAGACCCATCTGGTATGTCCCTGGAGTGGTTCTGGTGCACATTGGCCAGTATGTGCATTCCAGACCTTGATGGTGTTGTCCCAAGAGCCTGAGGCAATATAATTGCCATCAGGTGAACAGGCAGTGGAACATACATCATCAGTATGTCCCTGGAATGAACCTGCAATGCCCTTTCTACACTCCCTTGTGGTTGTATCCCAGATCCCAATATTACTTCCCAAGCCAAAGATGATATCCCTACCATTAGGTGAGAACCTGACACTGGAGACTGGAGCAACATTGAAGTGAAAAGGATCCAGAGCATATTGACCTGTGGTTGTATTCCAAGTCCTGATGGTTCCATCATAAGAGCCAGAGACAATCTTGTTGCCATCAGGTGAATAGGATACAGAGGTGACTTTTTTGGTGTGTCCCAGGGAAGTGCCTTCAATATGATGACTGGTACTTGCATTCCAGATCCTAATGGTTGTGTCCCTGGAGCCAGAGAGAATGCAGCTACCATCAGGTGAATAGGCAACTGAGGTGACTGGATATGTGTGTCCTTGAAATGGTCCTGCTACAGTTTGGCCAGTGTTTGCATCCCAAATCCTGATGGTCTGGTCCAAGGAGGCAGAAACAATGTGCTTGCCATCAGGGGAATAGGCAATAGAGTTGACACCATTGTTGTGCCCCTGAAATGGTCCTGCTACACAAACTCCAGTGGTTGGATCCCACACTCTGATAGTTGCATCTCTTGCACCAGAGGCAACATGACAACTGTCAGGTGAATAGGCAACAGAATGGATTGCATTAGTGTGTCCCTGCAATGGACCCACCACACACTTTCCTGTGCTGACATTCCAAAGCCTGAGAGTCTCATCATGAGAGCCAGAAATGATTTGACTGCCATCAGGAGAAAAGACAAGAGAGCTGACTGCATCCATGTGTCCTTCAAATGGACCTGTCATACACTGCCCAGTATCTGCATCCCAGATCCTAATGGACTTGTCCTGAGATCCAGAAGCAATGTAGTTTCCATTGGGTGAATAGGCAACAGTGGAGACAAAATCCTTATGCCCCTGGAATGGATCTGCAACCTCCAGACCAGTATTTGCATCCCAGATTCTGATGGTATATCCTGAGGCAGAGGCAATGTAGCTCCTATCAGGGGAATAGGCAACTGAGCTGATACGTTCCATCCCTATCCCAGGTATGACTGCCACACATTGCCCAGTAATTGGATTCCAAACTCTGATAGTTCTGTCCACTGAGGCAGAGACAACTTGGCCACCATCAGGTGAGTAGGCAACACATGTGATATCATCTGTATGCCCTTGAAACTTGTGAACCTCTGCTGGCCAATTGGCTGGATGACCCAAGGTTACCAAAAGATGGTTTTGAAGATGGTTTGCCCATAGCTGGCAAAGTGGAGAGCTGGTAGGTGTCTGTGGCATGGCTGATAGATACAGGTGGGGGGTGGAATCACTAATGATGGAAGCAAATGACTGGATAAATTGGGATGCCTCTGTTGCAAGAGTAGCAATCTCAGAGTCCTGGTAACATCATGCTCAGTATTCATTATTTGTCAATGCCTTTGGTCATACCTTGGCCCATTGTCTCAGGATGGTACAGGTTGCCAAGGCAGATAGGGTATATGATGTAGAGTTGAGGAGCGAGAGAAGACTGATGGCTTCAAGCCAGAAAGGAAAGAATGTCTTGAAAAAGGATGTAATCTCGGCCAACAATTCCCAACTGTATTCAGCTTGCTGTATATGGTCCATCCAATACTGGCACGAGTAAGCAAGGTAGGGAGGGATAACGTTGGCCACTCGAGTTGCAAGGTGAGGAACGGCATTATTGCGCAGTCGAGAGTCCTCAAGGCCACAGATATTGAACTTGAGCATCTTCTGCATACATCCAAGTGATGCGTGACCAAGCAAGAGTGAATGGCGGGGTAGGATATTGACATGAAAGGTAGAGCTGCGAGCACCATCTAGTAAAAAGTCACGGAACGAAGTGTGAAGTGGACGGATCAGTTTCGTTTCAACATGAGTTCCATCAAGCAACGATCCCAGGGGTTTAATGATATCTCGGATACTCGGGTCGTCATGGAAGAGAGCGGAGAGGGAAGTAAGAGAGAGCGGTTCTTTGAGTGCAAGGACAAAGGCCATCACGTCGCGAAACTTGTGCTGGACGCTGTCCAATGTAAAAAGCTGGCCTAATATCGTCCGGTACAGATCATCTAGAGGGTGGACACCAATGTCTTTTCTTCTTAAGAGTATCTGAAGCCGATCGCGTATGCTGAGTCCGATGGCGCCGTCATCCCCTTCTATAAATCTGCATGCAGTGGATGCCCACTGGAAGAGATGCTGGGAGTGGCGAACAAGCAGTCGACACCAGACCTGGTTCGGCCAGGCAGACTCAAGTTCACTGTATCGATGTAGGGAGTGACGAATAAATCTTCCAATGTCCTCGTCAACGATATCCTCGGCGACTTCACCTAATTGTCTATGGATGATTTGGGGGATAGAGGCGAGCTCATCGAGGATGTCTTTCTCCGGGCGAGCGGTGATGAGGAAACGAAGGTTCTTCGGGAAGTTGTTCTCAGCAACTTGCTCGGACAAGGTGCGCAGAAGGCTGCGACGATTGGGCTGGTCACCGCTCTCGTCAAGGGCATCTACCACGATGACGAGTGGCCCAATCGTATCAAGATGCTTGCTTGGCTCAATGATAAGTCGTTTAACTTGTTCCGAGAGTGATATCGATGTACGAAGTGACCGGTTGTCCTTCACGACCTGGCAGAGTTCAGCTTTGTATTGAAGGTCGTGATCGGAGAGGTCGAGGGCCACGGTACTGAAGAAGTTCGACGGGTTGCGTGTCGTAATGTCACTGCGCAGGAAGCAATACGACGAGCCCAATCTCTGTTGCCCGTCGTATAGTCGAGCAATGGAGTGCGCGACCGCTGATTTGCCTGATCCAGCGACACCAGTGAGCAGGCATACTCGCGAGGCATCTTCGTCGGGACTGTTGAGGATGGTACAAATATCTTGGATGATAGCCTCGCGAGTCCCTGGTAAGCAGCCTTTCTCTTGCACGTATCTAGCGCCACGTGCATAAGGGATGTCGCCCAAGTCGATGGACTCTGCTATAAGTAAAGAGCTTCAGCGCCACACCGTTATCAGGAACAATGAAACTTACTAATTGACTGCACGACGTTCATCATACGAAAGACGGTGACTCCAGAATGCAGTGTGATGCCTTCCAAGAAAGCAATCTTCAGGTCTCGCAGTTTGTTCTCATAGTCTGTGATCTTTGAATCAACATCCGAGAACGTGTATCTCGCGGTTCGAGTCCCTATTGTAGAGATTAGTAACGAACATTGTAAGGCAATGATGACGGACAGAATTTATTTTGCTTGGCGTACTCCGTGATGAAGTACCCACACTCCGTCACCTGCTGGATCAAAAGCCTGATCTGTTCTCTGTGTGCTTCGACCACTTTCAAAGGCTCTGCGTCCTCAACGAACGCAAAAATATCATTCATTGTCCCTGCCAAGCGCACGACCCGCTCGTCGCGATTTTGCTGATTTACGAGTACCTAAATGGAAATGAAACTATTGATAAGCCCTGGTAATGGGATCGAACAACCCACACACCTGATTTGCAGCCGATATCACGGACCAAGCCAGGGACGTGTATGGGTGAATCTGTGCGGCAATAAGTAAGGTGGTGAGAGCGAGACCCAGGATACTAAATACCTCTGCGAACCCGGCCACGATCCGGTTAAAAAGAGCCATCCTTTTCAGTAGAACACTCCATGTATTCTCAAACGTCTGAAGCTCGCTTGCGACCTTTGTTCCAGCGTTAATGGCCGAATCCGCGATGCCAACGACCCGCGGCTTGGGACCGAGCATGTTGACCATCTCTTTGGCCTTGTTAACTGCATCGGTCGCCTGAAGTTCGTCGGCACTGATATCTCTGTGAGTCTCGACAGTCAACACAAACTTGATCGTAATCCCCGAAGAATCAATTTGCTCATCAGAGGTCTCCTTGGGGAGAGGCACTTCGAGCACTTTTCAAAAGAAGATCTCGTCAGCAGAACAAACCATAGAACTCCTTCATACCTCCGTCCTTCAATCTCCCCAATACTCCGCCAACGGTATCGGCGAGCATTCCAACAAGCTTATCCTGTCCGATTCTTGGCTTCCGGTAAACCTTTGCAAGGAGGACGGAACCATCGTTCCCGTCACTGAATAGGTTCAGTCTATACTCGTCAAGCAATGCTCTCGCACGCACAAATATAATATTTCATCCCAGGCTATTCGATTATGTCTCTCTCTTGCGCGCTGCGTCGACCGGGGGGTATTACCTACGGAAAATTGAACCTGGTATTGCCTTGCTTCCAGGAACTTGCGCCGTGATGGGGTATGAAGCTCTATGTCTGAAGGAATGTGGGCAAGTAAGGAGAACGTCAAAAACTGTAGCCAGACCATTGATCGTAATTTTTTTCGCCCTGAAAGCATATTCAATACCTCTTAAGGAAAGATTGAGGGAAGCCGGTGTCAGTGTACATACACGTTTGGGTTCTGAACCATACTTTGGGAGGGTTGGTGGTATCTGTGATGGTATGATTGAAGTATGATGAGAAAAGACAGAGGGCTCGTCCGTGAAAGCTGGGGGTGCTTGCTTGAAACGGAACAAGGCAATATTGTTTGTAGTTGCGATGTGCTGTGGGCGTGGGCGCCTATGGGTCCATAACCGACTGTAGTTTCTCATGCCTTCAGATATCCCCACACTAGAACCGCGATAATGAGCTCTCGTGAATAGACAAACTGAAGGATCACTTTTGTGACGGTTTCCGATGTGCGGATAGTCAAGGTAAGTGGTCAGCAGTGGGGTTTATGTGGGACTGTGGATTCACCTAGTAGCCTGAGGCCGATCGGAACCTGAGGTTTCTTGGCGTCTAAACATGTTTTCATGATTACATTGGGAAATTCTCCACGCACCTGAACAAAGTGCCATATTTTACTCATGGTCTGGATGATGACAAGCCAAGTTCGACAGGCTATTGGCTAGCACGTGTTGAAATTAAAACAGCGGAAACACCCCATGCACGAGGGTCCGGGAGGATCCGTAGACTGAATAGCATCGAGCGGGACCGAGGCAAACACGCACCGGCATAATGCACGCCGTATTGGCACCTCCCCAGCAGCTGGTGAGTCGCTCGGTCATGTCATAGTGGCACCAGCGTCATGCACTGTCATGCAAACAATCAAATTGCGTCTTTAGATTTTCTGTCTTCTTGGAATTCTCGTTTGGACGAAGAGATGAGCATCACGTCCTGGAAGGCGAAACTTGCGCGTACCATAAGTATATACGACGAGTGGCTACCAAGGAGTTGGAAATGCTACGGTCACCGTATTTTGATCCCAGCGATCGCGACTCGAGCCTGTGGTATCAAACTGCGGCACCACCAGAGCCTTACTACATAGCAGAAATTTTCATTCTGGCCGCCGTACTCTTTTCAATGATTGGGAGCCATCCCGTTCAAGTTCGTCATGCGAGGTTTCGTTGAATGTGCCGATGATCTACGCGACTTGAGACCGGAGTCTCACCGGGAGGCGGTCTCGGCCCGGGCCGGGTCACGGACTCTAAATTCAAGTCCGTAGCCAAACTTCGCAAGGAGGCGCCTTCTCAGGCTCCGAAGGTCTCAGTCTAACTCCGGCCTTTCACAACGGCTGCATCAATATTTAGCATGTACCTAAATGTTGAGCTAAACGTAGGGGACCGACTTGAAATTTAGTTACAAGTTTGACCAACCACCAAACTTGATGTTTCGTTGAAGGTCCAAACAGT
>JBBPTB010000261.1:0-27005 GCA_038093875.1 Boletus tylopilopsis | reverse complement strand
CGACGAACGTGAGCAATGACACTGCCAATGATCAACTTTTTCCTATTGGCATTGTAGACTGGCGGCGGTGCGACGAAGGCGGATCAGACAAAAGGCTGTCCCGGTGATTTTCAATGTCACGTACTGTTATATAGCCCAGCTGATAAATAGCTACTTCATTATCGAACGCCTGTCCATAGACTAGTCAACGCTGCATAGCTTCTATCAGCGCCCTCGTCCGAACCGACCCATGCGGACGAGCTCCATTCCATGTTCAGCTCGAGTACACACGCCGTGACACGGTGGGGCTGTCCCCCATAACCCCAGGTATGCACCAATCCACAACCTTCCAAGCATAATACGAATACGACAGGAGAGGCACGCACGCACTTCCGGGCCCCCACGGCCTCCTCCGATCTATGTCTGCATGTAGCAACCACTACTGGACGAGGATAGAGCTGATTCTACCACAATCAATGGCAATCATTGACAGCCGGTGAACCAAGGCAAGAACTTCCCATCACACACCTGTAAGAATGTGTCCAATGAGCCCGACTCGAGTCTCCAATCTTGTGCCAGTGGTTAACGAGGGCAGGAAGTTGCTACATAGCGTCTGGGTGACAACCTGGCAAGCCGCTATGAAATTGATCAAACCGTCAAATGGATCGAATTCGAAGTTGTTGTGACTGGGTCATTTGACTATTGCGGTGACGACGGGCGAGCTTCGTCAAGTATACGCGTTGTTGGCGCACTGCGACTATATAGAAAAAAAACGGGGCCCAGTTGAGCAGTACAAGAGATATGAACCCTGCAAGAAGCCAAGGAAGCAACGAAACCCATTGTACCCCGTCCAAGCCTGCGGTGTTTGGTAATTCTATCATGACCTTGATAATGCTGCACATGTTCCATTCAACCAGCGGATACGGTCGAACTCGTAACGAGTGTCAAAAACAGCTCGTGCCGACGAGCTGTCGCTCTAGGTCTAGTTCGACCACTAGACCCTGCCCTTGCCAAGGTGGAACCGTTCGCTCTCCCCGTTCGTCCACCATCCCCTCCCGGACGCCATCCCCGAAGAAGACGTATCCAGGTATGTACCGATCTACGAACCTGTCCAATCACGTTTGCACAACGCCAGCTCATAAAGAAGAGACAGGAATACGCACGTCTTGACCTCTGCGTCTGTCATACCACGGCCCCCGTTCTTGGCCTTCATGTCGTGCTCTTGCTGTACCCGCCATTGATAGACGACTTCCAACGACGGGCCTTGAATCTACCACGATCATCATTCAATCATCAACGCAAGAAGGCAATAAAACGACATGCCTGTACGAACGTGTCCAGTGTACGCCACCAGTCTATATACGCGCCCAACAGCGTGTTGACCTCGAGCACGTCCTCGAGCCTGACGTACTCCCGCATATCAAACCCGCCCACATTTGACCGTCGCCGCTTCCAGCGAGCTTCGACCTCGACCTGCGTCACGGGATAAAACCCGACACACCACCCCTCGAGCACGACGACGTCGATCGGTGCACCTAGCACCCGTGTCTCGGCCGCTCGGTCGCCCGCACCACCATATAAACTCTTGTCAAACACAGGTAACGCTACCTCACCGACGTTCGTGCCTGTACCTACTACAGAATCGTTCTCGTTGATCTTCTTCAGCCCAGACAGGACCGCACACCCTAGCGCAATGTCATGCGTCCCCGGCTGTCCTCTCCCGTGCAATAACCGGTTCAGTGGATGTGACTCGGCGAGTGCGGTCAGTCCAACACGCGGGAGATATAAGTCGTCGATCGAGAGCACCGCGACAGACAGCAAGTAGGGTGGATCGGCGAGCAGCGCACGGAGACACGACGTGAGAAATGTCTTGCCGCTCCCTTGCGGTCCCTGGATGCCTACAAAGAGTGGAGGGTGAGAAGACCGAGCGTCGAACCGCGCCCGGCGAGTTTTTAGGCAGTTCGAGACATGAGTCGCGATTGCGTGCACCGCGGGCGGGTACCGACTAGTCGTCGCCATCAGGGACGATACTGGACGATGGTCTCAGTGAAGTCGCCCACGGGAAGAGGGTCACGTGATATATCATAAATTGTTCTCCGAGACATCTATCAGAGGGACATTATGATTGCTGTAAATCCATACCAGTACCACAGTCATCTAGCACCATCCCAACTAGAGCATCACCTTGTAGATGGAGGCGAAAAGGAAAGACAATGTCCCTTTGTAGTGTATGTTGTAAGAGGATCTACTTGCTCCCACCATACCGAGCCTTGCGACCGATATCAAAGGGAATGTACTTGTATTTGATCATATGTCTGAAACACCCCAACGTGAGCAAAAGCATAGACGGAGGGAAGGAAACGTACTGTATTTGACGCCGCATCGTCAATAAGAACAGCACACAGAAATATACGACCAAGATCGGCCAGTAGACAGGAACGTCGAACATATCCGAAGTGGTGCAAAACAGCGAGATGATGACCGCACGTGTCGCGCTGAGCCTAGCAACATATTGTTTCAGCCCCCTCGGAGATACTGCGATGTGTGGAAAGCAGACCAAAACTGCCATTCTGGCAACCGCCTCACAAAGGGCCTGAATTCGTCGTCTCGTTGTGACGGGAGGGTAGGACCGCTTTCTGTAGCACCTTCTTCGATCTCGTCTGCAAGCAGGTCGTCTTGAAGCGAAGGATCGAACTTGGGTTGTAGGAAGGCGAGCAACAGATTTAGGAGGTAAATGGCAAGGCCATCTGTAAAACGTTATCAAACAGTCTGAAACAGGCCAGAAACGAGAAGACACACAGCAAACTAAAGTCCGTGTAAAGGGTGAACGTTAGTGGGTATGTTTTGCGCACAAGAATTTCGTTTTACGAACCAATGTACCACTGAATTGTAAGTAAGTTGCAGAATGGAGCACGAAACCCAACAAAGACTTACCCCTTGGGACAAAACGATACGAAGCATGAACAAGGCAAGAAGACCAAAAGTCGCCAACCAGCGCTGAAGGACATGCGGGGTCCAGCGGTCTAGGGTCTGTTGGTATTGGCGTTGTGCATTTGAGATGTACGCCTGGACTGTCTGCAACGGCGTCGACGCCGGGTCATCAGAGGACATCATCGTTGAGTCTGTCTCACAGGTTTTTTGGTGATGACCAAGGTCTGCAAAGCTGACACTAGGAGCTTAATTTAAGCGGAGATGTTCGGAGATTGAACGAGTTACTGCCGGTCGATCACAATCAAGTACTGTTGGTTTGTCTAGACAACTACATGTGTAATCGCGGGACTTGTGTGACTTCGCAGATGAAGAGAAACCCTTAGGTTTAACGCTGGGGGGGACCCACGCAACAAAGGTAAAACAAGGCTGAAGACATCATGAACGGGACAAGCGGTAGTTGACCGAGGATTCCATTGATAAAGAATGGCTGGTTCCGCTTACCAAGCGCGTTGTCAAGCGTCCTTCCATGTCTGCGGGATCATCGAGGTGTGTCTCCACGCGATAACGCCTCGTGCTGTAATTTGCGGTGGGACATATTAACATTCTAGCGCTCGACTTCGAGAAACCCAGCATACACTTTTAGACTAGGACAACGTAGATCCAATGCGAGTTCAATCACTCAAAGTCGCGCAGACCCTTGCGCAGACTCATCAGTTACAGCAAGGCTCGCATAGCACCATTCACGTTGAATATACATGACTGCGATCCGTGCTGGCCACGGTCAAGGTTTTTCAACTGGGCGGGCAGTTGCTCCATGTTCGTCACTCACTTGGTGCCAGCCATTCTTACAAGGTGTTTAATCTACCACACCTAGAATAAATACTTAAACAGCGCGCCTAGAACAAAAGGTGATAAATGCCATTATATAATTTGATGACCGAACGAATCCCGGACAAACGCATCCCATCCGCGGGCCATGTAATGCCTGCCCACACAAAACAAGACCATTGCCAGAGAAAACGATAAACCACCCAGTGAGACACTTCCGGCGGGACGAGGTGAGATGTCAAGTTGTAGGCCGGCATCTTGTCGCTGGCCGTTTGAGTTGAGCGGGAATGTTAGGAAGTATAGTGTCATGTTTAAGAGGCAGATTGCGGATCCTACTGCGGCGACCGCCGTATAGGTGGCTATGTGCAGGGCTAGCGTCCACACGCGGGGCGCGGTGAATACGGTGTCCTTGGGCCGCAAAGATGCCCATTTCAAGAGTGCGAAGGCGACAGTAGGGATGATGAAACCACAGACAAATAATGCAAAGGCATAGGCCATCAATCCAATGTTACCTCTAGAGGCACTGAGGAAAATATGGATATCACCCGCCACGTCACTATTCCGGCCAACTACGCACCTGAAGATCGTGCCATATGTAAGTCCAGCTCCGACGAAACCTACTTGCGCAGTTGTTTCTAGCACGTTTTCGTTCGTCTTCGAAACTCTCTGCAAAGGAGCTTTGGAGTCTGAGAGTGGCATATGTGGTAATGTAATACCTCGGCCCAATCCACGAAACCATGATAACCCGTCTTTTCGACAACAGCTTGCGTTTGTGAACTGATTCGCCGTTCTTCGATGTCTTTTTTCAAACCATCAAGCTACACATAGGTTCGTGCGTGAATCAAGAAAGCCGCGAGGTGGGAGCTTACATGGCTTTGCAAACGCTGAGACTGCTCGAGTAGCGACAGAAATTCTTCAGTTTGAAGCTGAAAATATTAGACGGATGCACTCAGCGTTGAGCTTGACAGACTTACATGTTCAATATACACAAGTCTTTGGCGACGAAGTGAAGCAAGCTGTCAGAAGCGAATCAGTCTGGGAAATCTCGGATAGTGTGTATCATTTGCTGATCTTACCATAGCTTTACACCCCTTCATCTCTTCCTTCATCTCGTTCAACTCTTTATCACCCTCCTCAGTATAGCAATTCTGGGATCTACGGCTTGGTATTAAAATTTCCGTGTGAGGGTGAACTCACGTATATATAATCCTCTCTCCTAGTAACGGATGGAAACAAGATACGTATGAGGGCTGTAGAGTTTGTAGTTTTATTTCAATAGCATTGATGGGAGGGACATACCTCGCGAGATACGTTGACAGGTCCCCGGCACGTCAAGCATTTGAGCGAGTTTGATGTGCATTTTCGAGAACATAAACTCGGATTCATCGGAAAACACACACGGAAGACCCTACCAACGGATAAAAATGGTCAACGAACCGTTCATGACCCCGACAGGGCAAGGGTTTGCATACATGTCGGACCAACCATTCTACACACCAGAAGAAACGGAGACCAACATAAGCCAGAAAATAGGGAATGAGAGAGACGCAACGAAGGAAGAACAAGGTCGACATGAAGTGGTGGAGGGGGAGTCAAGGTCAAACAGGAGACCGAGCAGCCCAGATCAAGACCATCCTCTAGAGGCGTGTCGCCAAGAGTCTTCTACTGTGCGTGAGGAGGTCACCTCCGCACTGCAGTCCGAATCGAGTCCACGTTGTTTAGGCATGGACGGAAATTTATGTGACATTGCTACAGGAATGCACCAAGCAGATAGCAAACTGACAGGTCACAGGTCGTTGTTAGAAGGGACAATGTCCTGCCGTAACGAATTCGGTCATGACAGGAAACGGAGCCGTTTCGCCTCGCAAAGTAGGATGACAGACATGAGTATTGCGGCAAGGATGGCTTCTCGTTCCTCATTGCTGCAATGCACCTTTAATAGAAACGGAACAATGGTTCTTGATTTCAGTCAATCTCTACCACCGTTTTGCGGCCCAGCTTTCGAACGTCGTCACTGGCCGGAGCAAGATGACCTTGGTTCCCGGGTAGCAACCTAGGGAAAGTGGACCGCGGGTGCGAACATTGTGCGATTTCGTGATCGTCGCCAAACTGGAGTGTAGGCATACCACGTGGTTGTCCGTACAAACGACCCCCGTTTGACTGCCCCAGCAAATGCAATAGAAATATAGTTCGGTGACTAAGTATTTGCGCACAAAGTTGATCCCACTTACCTGGATGGCTACCTATCGCATGGATCCACTATGTTTCTGCGAATTACACGTAGGACATCTTCATCTCCTGTTCCATTGATTTCGGTCTACGATAGGCAATTTCACGATAATTACATCTGTTCCGTGTTTCACATTCGCAGAGGTGGGTCAAAAATCCGGATGATTCGGACAGCGTAACCATTCTACGTACGAAAACCTACTTGCACTTGCATGTGGCAGTCTAAAAGACAAACGGAATGACGGCTCTTCTATCCTTGGGGTAATCCGGAAGGGTTCTCAAGTACCACCGATGACCCTTGTAGGCTCTGCCAAGCATAACGCACACCTCCGCTGCAAAGAAGATCCACGGGGGGTGGACTGAGTCCACGAGTGCGGTCAGTGACGACATGTCTGGTGGTGGCGCTGCCGCAAGCGCGAATCCGATCCACTCGATCCACTCGCAGAGGTAGTTGGGGAACGAGATGAACGTGTAGAGGTATCCGTGGGGAACACCATAGTGCTCGCGTGGCTGTTTCTTGTGGGGAGGGGATGAGGGGGACTTGGCTCGGGCTTTGCCCTTGGCCCTGGCGTTGCGTCGGATGTTGAGGAGGATCTCGTCGTGGTGGATGTTGCCGATCAAACCCGCTGCCCAGAGCGCGATGCCTACCCAGAACCGGGGACGCAGCAAGAGGGGGCTGGGGGCGGCGAAAAAGGCGGATGCGGAGGGCGACCGGAGGTAGGTCCCGAGGAGGGTGCCGTTAACGGTATTGAAGAAGATGCCGAAGAGAACGACCATCAGGTGAGCCTTGGATCGAGAGGGAGTACGAAGAGGAGAGATGAGGGCACGGTTGGCGTAGTGAATGAGGAAGAGGATGGCAAAAAAGAGCGGTGCGGGGGTGAGCGGTGTGACGTCTGCTGGTGTGGTTGCGAGGGGTGTTCGGATGAGTGCATGCACGAAAGCGATGGGTGCGACGAGTTCCATGACGATCCAGGAGTAGATGCCATGGACGAGCAAGGCACTGTTGAACGGGCTGAAACGTCCAAATGGTGCATCGACGAGAAAATGAACTGGAGACGAGACAAGAGGTACGACAAAAAATACACGTCTAGTAGCTGATTTTTGGTCCAAGTCAGCGTCGAAATGCAGCGGAGAGGAGGAACGAGACTCGCCGTCGTAGAGCGGATTCATCGCTAGAAAGAACAAAGAGGGACTCGCTGACTAATCAACTATGCCCAAGCTGCGTCTGAAACGTACGCCTGCCGAGGAACGAGAGCGAACCAGGCGCAAGGCCGCAAAACGGGCTTCGTCTAATTATGACGCTATCCGGGAAGAGATGGAGTTCAGGGAAAAGATGTGGGGCGCACTCGAGGATGACGAACGCTTGGATGGAATAAATGATCGCTTCAACGACTATGCACACATTCCCGACAGGTGGTCCCGCGATGCCCATGATGCAGCGGATCCACAGTACATGGACGACGACGAGTACGCCGAGTGGATACGGCAAGGCATGTGGAAGTGAGTCGAGCCGTACAATCGCTCGCAATCATACTCATCACACGCAGGAAAAAGCATGCCCGAGAGTACGAAGAGCAAGCGAAACGGGACGCTGAAAGGGTTGCTCGCAAAGCGCGCGAAAAGGAAATCAGGGCAGAGACAGCTCGAATAGAGCGGCTTGCTCGGGAACAGGAGGAAAGGCGAGCAAGACAGAGACAAAGACTACGACAAGCGGAGTACCGACAGCGATACGAGCAACGTTGGAGAGCTCTTTTGGACCCTCACACACAGGATCATGAACCACTGTTGTTCGACGACATCCCTTGGCCTCTCTTTTCATCCTCCAATGCCTCTTTCCATGTGGAGGACATGACCCCAGAAGCTATCTCCACATTCTTGTTACCGGTCGTCAACGGCGTAGCCCCAGCCAACGACGACGACGTCTCGAAGCGCAATCGAGACAAGCTTAAGGAGACTTTGTTGCGATTTCATCCAGACAAATTCGAGGGCCGCTTCATGCATCGCGTTTCGTCGAGCGATATAGGTGTCGTCAGGGAAGCCGTTGGACAGGTCGTCAGGATTTTAAACATACTTATGAACGGGCAATCGCGATGATACACTCTGACTCAGCGAGCGCCAGATTCAAATATACCTGGATGGTGCAATGAGCGTGTATGTATGGGTAATCTGTCGGATGCCAACACAAACCCAACTGTCTGTTACCAGAACTCAACCTATGTGGCATCATCACACCGGACATTGGGTGACGGTTGGCGACATTCACTCGTATGCGTTTTTTTGGTGCGGCCCAGACGAGCAAGCGCCGAAGCGATGCACCAGTTATAAACACGAGCAATGTGCACTTAGTAGGAAACGCGCCTTATCTTGACTTTTGGCCATCCCCGTGTTATCCTGTGTCGTTGCTGTCTCCCGTGATGGCCCTTGGTGCGTGCTTGTGGGGTGTTGTTGTACTATTCAAACTGACCATTAGACAAGAACATTCGCAGTTCACCGTAATTAACGTTGGTAGGCAATTGGGACCAGTAACATTCTCAGTGAACGGCAAGTATCTCGTGAGCGGAGACGATATCGGGGTTCGAGTGTGGCAAGTGGAGGGTCAAAGACTCGTGGCATCGATGGAAGCACTGTTCGTCTTATGTCTTGCTGTGTCGATGGATGAGAGTTGCATTGCAGCGGGGACGGGCTCTGGCAATGTCTTTATGTGGAACGCGACGACATACACAAAGGTCTTCAAGTTGCAAAGGGGCGATTTCCTGCGAGCCATCACTGCAGTCGACTTCTCGTCAGACTCGTCTCGACTCGTCTCGTCCTGTGGCCGCAACGTCACAGTCTGGGATGTCTCGCAGGGAATATACGTACACACACTCTCCCTCGACTCGGAGGTCAAAGCAGCGAAATACTCCCCAGACGACGGTCGAATCGCGACTGCTACCAAGGAGTCTGTTCAAGTCTGGGACAGCGACGGACTCTTGCTGATGAGGATCCCAGCACAGGTAACAGGCTTACCCTTCAACAACAGAGCTCTTCTCTGGGGAGTCGGCAATCACCTCTTTGTCATATCTGGCAGCGCAATCAAGGAATTTGATGCGTCCGGCGGGTTAGCGGTCTCGGAATGGCAAAATTCAAATGAAAATCAAAGGTCGTGTATTGCCCTGCCAAGGCACGGAGAATTCGTCGCATACTCTGCAGGCCATATCGTCACATTTTGGGATACGTTGTCACGTACCCAGCTCCATCTCATCGAGCACCCTCAGGAGATATCTTCTGTCGCACTCTCTTTAGATGACCAATTTCTCGCAATTGGTGGATCCAATGGAAACATATCAATCCAACATCTCAAAGACTGTTTGCATTCTCCGAGTCCTTATTCTACTGTAAGCACCGTGCATTTTCGAATTAAATGGGGTCGCTTTCTACAGGTGCCAACATAGGGATTTCTTGCAGGCGCCATTCATGCATATCAGTGATACTGCACTTGAAGCATGGAAACATGACCGACTCACAGACACGGAATCATCATTGACACTGTCAATTTCCGACTCTCGGAACCAAAAACAGAAACATTATGTACTCGCAAACAGAGCCCTTGTGCGATCGCATTTACAAAGTTGGGGCCTAGCAATTGATGACGCAGAAAATGTGGGCTCCGTTCTCTTTTCTTTGCTCCATTATACTCACCAAACCATTCTAGTCGGTCAGAATTCGACCATCTGTCATCGGTTATATCGCATTGAGCGTCGCTCTCATCGGAAAGGGACAAAAAGAAGACGGATGTCGGGTATTCGACTTGGCTTTCAGGCACTGCAATCCATCTGATGTTGATGATCTCCTTTTGATCAAGGTGTGTACCTTTTGTGCAGTGGAACCTAGTTACCTCTCAGCCTCGACCCCTACTCGTGTGGCTCAGGCTGTCATCCTGTCCATGGCTGGGAAGCACAATGAAGCAGTGTCGCGCGTTAGTGACCTCATCGCCAAAGGTCGCTCGAACGAAATGCAATATATCGTTCAGGCACGTGCACAACAGGCGGATAAGGCGGTGATATATCGCTCACAATTTAGGCAGGCGTACATGTATTTTCTCCTGGGAATCACACATTTGGAAAGCAGCGACTACGCGGGTGCGATACGTCTGTTCGAGCGCGCACAAGTACAAACACAATGCCCCGTGAGATTTCACCTCTTTGCCATCTCACTAGTAAGTTCTTGTAAATTATTTGGCAACATATAAGCAACGACCATCAGATATCTGGTTGGAAATTCGGTGATCTCAGAATTTCGATCCGACGGTTTCTTTGTGAAGCGCGGTATGCAGCAGGTCATATCGAGGATGCAGCAAATTGTCTTCTTGAGCTGGTCAATACATTCGACAAAGAGGTATACACGAGCAGACCTTTGACCGAGTGGGTCTCGGGTAGGTTCATGTGTACCCATCACTTCCATCCACTCAGTTTTTCTGTCAGATTTCACACGACGATGTCTGTCGAAGAAAAGTCCCTACACCAATCTCGTGCTTTATTCCACCCTCCCTTCACAGATGTACACAAACCTCTTGATCAAGTGGACTAAATCGACATTGGCGAGCTGTTCATGGAAAGACGCCTTGGTCACTGCTGCCGGCGTGAGTTCTACGTTTAGCTTGATCCATACCCTCTGACGTTTCTCTGTTTGGAGTTCGTGGTTCCTGCATTCGCACTCTACCAGGCCGTATGTGAACACCTCAAGACTGTCAACCGCGTAACGGATGCTAGCGATTGTTTTCGTCAAATGCTAGACGGACTGAGCGAGCAGGAAGATCTACAGCAGGAACAAGCAGCATGGATATCTGGTGTGTAGTCTCAAGAAATGTACGGGTATCCTGGTTGATGTGGCTGTTCTACGTCAGACTTTAAAACTCGTTGCACGGGAAAGTTAGAGACTCGCGGGGATACTGCAATGAGTGTCGAACAACATGTCGAGGCCATTGCCCATTATTCAGCTGCCCTGGCTCTCGATCCGGCCATACCCCAACACCTCCTCGCCAAGCGAAGCAAGGCATATGTAGCCGTTGGATCGTGGGAAGCAGCGATGAATGACGCCAATAAGGTATGTCGCTTTCTCTGACATGATGCTATCGATAGACGATCATCAGGTAATTGAACTTGATCCACTGTCCCCATGGGGATATGAGAGGAAGCATGTGGTCTTACACAAGACGGGCGACTATGAAAATGCAGTTCATGCGACGGAGACGATGCTGTCTAAAATGGCGCAGTCATCTGATTTGGAGATTCGCGGTAAGGATGTAGACATAACACGCAACTTCATCAACTTACCCTACTTCCCAGAGCTCCATCACCAGTACGTAAGCCCGGGAGAGGCAAGAGTAGCCATCCGGGGGGCTGTTCAGCACGCCATTCGCGATTCTCCACGTGTGCTCATTGACACCATGTCTGGTCGCCTTCTCGACAAATCGGCACAGGCGTCTGCATTTGAATCGCTTCCACTTTTCAACAAGCTGATCTCCTCCATGACAGCCAACATCGACCACGATCAGATCAAGCATGACGTGGCGCGGTACTACCAATACGCGATGTTCTCGCACAAGTGGGAGGATGACGAACCACTGTTCGACAAAGTCATAGACACCGTGGTCTATGATCTCGAGGGAACGCCTACTAACAACAAACTTCGAATGTTCTGCAAGATGGTGCGGGAGGCCGGGCTGCATTGGGCGTGGAGTGATACATGCTGCATCAATAAAGCCGATCACTTCGTGCTCCAAGAAGCCTTGGTTTCGATGTTCAAGTGGTACCAGGGATCTGCTCTGACCCTCGTTCTACTCCTTGGTATACGCTCTCCTTCATGGCGTGGTGATCTCGTCAAGAGTATTTGGAACTCGCGTGCCTGGACGTTCCAGGAATACCATGCGTCGAGGGTGGTACGATTCTACAACGAGGACTGGACACTTTACTTGGACTTAGACATTCACAACCACAAGGAATCACCTGAGATCCTATCGGAGATGGAGGAGGCGACGGGTGTTTCGACGCGAGCCCTGGTGGCACTTCAACCTGGGTTAGATGACATACGGCAGAAGCTGTGCCTAGCATCGGCACGACAGACGACTCTCGTTGAAGACGCAGCATACTCGTTACTTGGGATATTTTCCATTTCCCTGCCAGTTGTGTATGGCGAGGGGGATCAGGCACTTGGGCGACTCCTGTCACAATTGCTGATAAATTCGGGGGACTCGAGCATCCTTGCTTGGACGGGGAAATCTGGGAGCTTCAACAGTTGTCTCCCAGCAGAACTTATAGTGTTCCACCAGCTGTCACCGCCCCATATCCCACTCGCGGTCACAAGCATTGAAATGGAGAAGTTTGCCACCTTGCTCAATCCAAGTTCCGTCACGATGTTATATGACCGACTCAAGGACCTTCCCATACCGTTGTTCGTTGGAAAGCGGATGAAACTTCCATGCATCGTTTTCAAACTCGGGCCATTATCTGCTTCTCGTAGTAGATCAGAACGAGTATTTCGGGCACAGACAGGTGCACTCGGTGTCGTGGAGATCAAAACGGAGGATGATCTTTTGCTATTTAATTATCTATACCTCGTTCATCCATGGATCGACTTTCTACTGGACCAACAACCAGTGGGAAGTGTACCCGGAACGATACTAGGAGAAAATGCAGACGACGAGTCCTCTACGATTGGTGATTTCCCTTCGCTCCCTGGTCCTTCCGAAGCAACCTTGGCCATGCCACAAGTACGCACAGCGCGGGTTGCTTCCCGGTTCGCGCTGTCGTTTGGTGGTTTGACAAGCACACGCCGTCGAGATGCGGTATATCTCGAATCCCTTCCAGACACGTCACTTCCAAAACACACTTCATATACAGAATCTCTTCAGCCCCCATCAACCCTGAAGCAAAGCGACAAACAAATCCGTTCCCTCCGAGCCGTTGCGCGACTGAGACAACCTTTTGGTGCTTTGTTACTGACACCAACGCCTGGCAAAGTGGCAGCATACGGGAGGGTCGCTACGGAGAGTTTGATCATGGTCCGGATAGAGGAGATCACGCCGACGATATTGGACAAGCTGATCGCCAGCGTACGCGTGCTGGATGTGCTATAACTATGATCATATAGTGTACCTTCCAATGATGGTCATTCACTTGCCCGTTGTAGCACTGTGATCGTTTAATGGATGCAGGTTTTCGTCCTCCTGAACTCTCAGTCGCAGAATGTCTCTGAGACAGCAAGGAAGCGCATGATATGCCAAAGCGTTTAGCTTGCATGCCATAATGATGACTAGTTGGTCTCATATTAAGGTAGCTTGCATTCTGGCGATACACCGCCTGGACGGAGTAATGATTCTTTATATCGGAAACTCCGAGACACAGTTGAAGCGAGTTCCGAGGAGAGCTCCGGGTCTCCAAACACGATGCTGGTGACCCGATAGTACAGCACTGGTTGAGCTAGAGCATGTCCCGTTCATCGGAATCAATCTGTATCGGTTAAATCGATTGAACACCCATGAATGTAAGTTGCAAGTAAGTGCTCAGTTACTTACCGTTCACTGAGGTTACCAACACGGCGCTCGAACTCGTGGGGACAAGACCGACTCGAAGCGGCCGAAGCTTCATGGACGGAGAAACTCGATAATTCTGGGCACCTGAGCCATTTTTCATTCGCCAACAGAGCATTTACACTAGCAAATATGCGAGACTGGGAACAAGCCATCGACGGTTTCCTAAACAACAGGTGGTGTTTGAACAGGCGCCAGGGACACGAGGCATGTTCACTTACGGGTGAAAAAGGTACACGCCAGCACAGCTTCAAGTGCCATTTGAAGTCGTGATCGTTTACCTAGCATCGTCTATGAAAAATGGGCCCGGGTACGTTCTGATGAATTTGCGTTGTGTTTATGTAAATAAACTGACCATTGGGCAAGTCCGTTCCCCGTCTGTCGAAATCGACGTCCGTAACCGGCTATGGGTGATATGTTTCTCAGCGAACGGCAAATACCTCGTGAGTGGAGACGACGATGGTGCCCGAGTCTGGCGAGTGGAAGACGGAGAGCAAGTGGCATCAATGAAAGCGCCGTATGTCTGGCGTCTCGCTTTGTCCAACGACGGAAGATGGATCGCGGCTGGGACTTGGTCTGGCGAGGTGTTCATGTGGAATGCTCTGACCTTCGAACAAGTCTTCAAGTACGAGAATGGTGGTCATGATGCGGAGCTTTCCCAAGTGGGCATCAGCGCAGTCGATTTCTCACCAAATTCGACTCGATTTGTGTCGTCGGTTAGTGGTACCGCTGCTGTCTGGGATGTCGGTACCCGCAGACAAGTACAGACGATCCAACACTGGGCTAAGGTGATAGCAGCGATATACTCGCCACAGAGCGATCGAATTGCGACAGCCACACGGGAGTCTGTCCATGTCTGGGACGACCAAGACGGCCATTTACTCGTGGATATCCCAGTACAAGTGGACCCCTACAGCAGATCTCTCTTTTGGTTCCGTGACCATCTCTTTGTCCTATCCGATAACGCGGTCAAGCAATTCGAAGCCTCCACTGGGTCAGCAGTCTTGGAGTGGCCATTCCCGAATCCCGCTTTGCATCCCTTCATCTCTCTGTCGCACCATCAAGGATTCATTGCATATTGTACCAGCAGTCGTATCACGTTTTGGGACACATCGACACACACCCAATACGGTCTCATTGACCATTCGCAAGACATATTTTCCATTGCACTCTCTCCAGACGACCGATTCATCGCAATCGGTGGATTCAATGGAAGTGTCGTTATCCAAGATCTTCAAGACGGTTTACCTTCATCCTTTTGTTGTAGCAACGTAAGCATGGTGTATAGTCAGACTGAATGGAATATCATTCCTTCGACCTTTATTCAACGATGAAAACTCATCGCGTTGTTTTTTAGACATCATTCATTGACATCGATGACACTGTACTCGACTCTTGGAAGCGGGATCAACTCGCAGAGGCTGAAATATCGTTGACACAAATAATTTCCAATTCTACCTACTTGAGCCATCATGCGTTCGCAAACAGAGCACTTGTACGGTCACAGTTGAAGGATTGGGGCTTAGCGATCGACGATGCTGAAACCGTGCGTTCTGATTTACTCCCGTTGTCTGATGTTCACGCTGAACGACTCGAAGTCCATCAAGATACAACCATCTGCCATCGGCTACATTGCAAAGAGTGTCGCACTCGTCAGAAATGGAGAAACAGAGGATGGTTGTCGTGTCTTTGGCCTTGCATTCAAGCACTGCGATCCAAATGACGTGGATCATCTCCGTTTGATCAAAGTATGAATTTGTTGGTTAGTATCGAGTTTGGTCCTCACCAGCTGCTCATGTTCAGGCTGTCGTTCTGTTCTTGGCGGGAAAGCACAATGAAGCGCTATCTCATATCGACGATCTCATTTCCACGGGAAACTTGCATTTAATATATTATGTGATTCAGGTATGTAGATAAGATGCTTCTACACAGTGACATTATCACTGACAACAACCGTAGGCATATATGCGTCTGGTGCTTGGAAACTCGCATGTAGAGAGTAACGACTTGACGAGTGCAATACGTTCGTTCGAGAGTGTAGTCCAATTGCGATATCGAGTAAGGTTTCATCCCTTTACCATATCATTGGTAAGTATTGGCGATTTGTGACATCTGGGCAATGATCATTGTCCCTGACAGATATCTGGCTGGAAGTTCAATGATCTCGACATCACCATTCGAAAGCGTCTCTGTGAAACCTTGAATGCAGCAGGCCGCACGAACGATGCAGTCGACTGCCTTCTTGAGTCCATGTCTATCTTTGATGAAGCAGTCTACATGAGTCGGCCCTTAACTGAGTGGATTTCCGGTGAGTCCATGTCTATACGTCACCGTCCTTTAAGGCTTATTCCTCAGACTTCGCACAACGATGTCTCTCAAAGCAAATCCCCAAAGACAATGTTCCGCATTGCACGCCTGTTGATCCATCGAACCGAGCACGGCTCTTAATGGAATGGACAAAGGCAACATTAGCGAGTCGTTCTTGGAGGGATGCATTGGTCTCTGCTACCAGAGCAAGTACTCCTTCTCCATAACATGCCCTATGTGCTTGACAGGCCTGATTTGAAGTTTGTCGTTCCGAAATCTATGGTCTACAGGGCTATATGTGAAGGTCTGCAAGCAACAGACTACATAATGGATGCCAGCGAGTGTTTCCGTCAGATGTTAGACGAATTCGAGCCGGGAAGCACGGAAGACAATCAAGTAGAATGGGTTATCAGTAGGTGGTGTCCCATGATGTATGGCTATCATCGCTGAGGTGCATGCCAGACTTCAAGTGTCACTGCTCGGAGAAATTGGAGAACCACGGGGATTCTATGATGAGTGACGGGCGGTATACGGATGCTGTTGCCCATTATTCGGCTGCATTGACCGTCAATCCTGGCGCACCACGACTCTTCCTCAAGCGAAACAAAGGGTACTTAGACAGTGGCCATTGGGAGGCTGCGCTAAGCGACGTAGACAAGGTGTGTCACTCTGTGCCATAAAGACTCGATGTTAACTATAGATCATTACCAGGTGATTGAACTTGATCCCTTGTCTCCAAGTGGTTACGAGGCGAGGCATGCAACGTTACACACAATAGGAGATTATGAAAATGCAATAAGTGCCTTTGAACAGATGCTTTCGGTGATGTTACAGTCTGCTGACCGGAAAATTCGCGGTGAGGGTATCGCTATCACGTTCAAGCTCATCTACTGATAATATCTCGCAGAGCTTCATCACCAGTACATAAATCCAGGAGAGACGAAAAAGGCCATCCGGAGGGCTGTTCAAGACGTCATCCGTGACTCGCCACGTGTTCTGATCAACACCATCTCTGGTCGACTTTGCGACAAATCAGAACAAGCTATGTCATTCGAATCACTCCCGGTCTTCAACAGGTTGATATCCTCCATGGTCACTTGTATCGACCATGACACAATCGAGCATGAGGTGACTCAATACTATCACTATGCGATGTTCTCGCACAAGTGGGAAGACAACGAACCTCTGTTCGACGACGTCATACGCACTGCGGTTTACGATCTAAGGGAAACGCCTACCAACAACAAGCTTCGCACGTTCTGCAATATGGTGCGGGATGCTGGGTTGCGTTGGGCTTGGAGCGATACATGTTGTATTAACAAAGCCGATCACTTTGTACTTCAAGAGGCCTTGGTTTCGATGTTCAAGTGGTACCGAGGCTCCGCTCTGACACTTGTTCTACTCCTTGGCGTGCGCTCTCCATCGCGGCCGGGCGATCTCGTAAAGAGTATTTGGAATTCTCGTGTCTGGACATTCCAGGAATATCATGCGTCGAAAGTGGTCCGGTTCTTCAACGAGGATTGGACGCTGTACTTGGATCTCGATATTCCAAATCATAAGGAATCACCAAAGATTCTCTCAGAGATGGAAGAGGCAACGGGAATCCCCGCACGAGTACTAATGTCACTCCAGCCTGGATTGGATGACATACAGAAGAAGCTGCTTCTCGCTTCGACCCGTCAGACTACCCTCGTCGAAGACGAGGCATACTCATTGCTTGGGATATTCTCCACGTCTTTGCCAGTCGTTTACGGAGAGGGGAACCAAGCGCTTGGACGATTGTTGGCTCAGCTATTGACGAGTTCCGGAGACACCAGTATCCTTGCATGGACAGGCAAATCTGGGAGCTTCAACAGCTGTCTCCCAGACAAGATCATGGCATTTGAACGGCTGTCACCATTACACATCCCGCTCTCGCTCACGAGCATCGAAATGGAGACTATCATGGCTAGATTGCGTGCAGCCTCACGGAATCTCAACTTGATCACCGAATTGTATGACAAACTGAATGACCTTCCCGTTCCTTTGTTCGTTGGAAAACGGATGAAACTTCCTTGCATCGTTTTTAAGCTCGGGCCATTGTCGGCTTCTCGGACCACGTCGAAGAGACTTTTTCGTGCACGGACCACCGCGCTGGGGACTGTGGAGATCAAGACAGCGGAGGATCTTTCTCCATTCAATTCTCTGTGCCTCGTTCATCCATGGATCGACTTTCTCCTCGACCGACAACCTGTGGGAAGTGTGTGGGACGAGAAGACAGGAGATCGGGTTTCTATAATCAGTGATCTGCCTCGGTTACCTGGTCCCAGCAAAGCCATCTTGGAATCCTCGCAGTCTCGCATCGCGCGGCTGACCTCCCGCTTTGGTCTTTCGTTTAGTGTCCGTTCTCGAGATGCAGGATCTCTCTTGGCCCCGTCAACTTTGGAGGACACGGAGAAGCAAATGCTCGCCCTTCAAGTCGTCGCTCGTTTGAGACAGCCGTTTGGCGCGCTGCTGCTCACGCCGGACCTTGGCAACGTTGCGGCATACAGGCGTGTTGCTGTCGAGAGTCTGATTATGGTTCGAGTGGAGGAGATCACGCCGACAATCTTGGACAAGCTGATGGAGCGCGTGCGTGTACTGGATGTGCTTTGACGTACGCTGTATTTCTTTCCCTCTGCGACGATTCAGTGCTGGAACGTCCACTAGACTCGCGCTGCGTGATAGCCCTTTGGCTGGAAGGCAGGATACATTCTTATGTTCTCTTATATTTACGAGCTCCTTGCGATGCCCTCCAATCTTTTGATAATTCGTTTTGATCTCACGTTTTCTTTCAAGTCAGTTTTCCGAGATTGATGCAGTGCGATACCTGTGCTTTGAGGGGACCTGCAAGGGGATGGTCTTTCAGGGTATCGGCCACTTGCAGGGCATCACGCCGTGGGAACACTCAGAGCTATCCGAAGATCAATGTTCCTTATCCTGCAAATGTGCTCAACTGACACGCTTAACTGTAAACTCCAAGGTTACTAACCGAGAATATACGAACTTTGACATCGACTCCTGTTTGAGGACACTTCAAGTTCACGACATATTGACCTTGATGTTCAGCATGATCCACCCGGACAATTTTACGACTTGGCGTGAGACTAGGTTGACGTCCCGAAAAACGCCTCAGCAGTTGAACGATAATGAGCATGGGCATGACAACCCTCGAAGCGTGATACTATCGGCCACGCCGAGCGACAAGCATCGCGGTGATAAAGCGTAGAGGCTCCGAGTCTGTTTAAACTGCCGTCTCTTTGTGCTGTACCGACATGTTCGACGAACTGAGTTCTTGTCTCCAATATGGAGCATGGATACTGCAACCCGACGAAACACGGGCTCACTCGCAGGTTACGCTAACCTGGATCAGTACCAGTTTGTGTCAAAGCGCCATCTTGTTTCAAGTTTGATAAGCGGTTCTTCGTTCAATGTTTTGAACAACCCTTTTCGAAATCCAGACACAGTGATATGTTGCAACACGGATATATCCAACCACCTGGGTTTCTGTCCTATTCCAAGGTTTCGACCTGTGCTATTGCTGGTATAGGCCCATCAAATATCCCGAGCGTAAATAACGATCTGGCCATAGGATTTTCGCGAAGGCAACACGTGCGCCATGTAGTATGACTACGGTGCCTTGTGACCACATTGTAAATTTCGGATCGCGTTCGCTGATAGACGAGCATCGGGTCTTCTTCGTAGTACTCCTGTATCATGGTTTTCTGCGCCGTCAAATTACGCGGACTATTGATTCCACGACGATTTGGACTCACGCATGCCTATAATCTTGTTTCAGAGTGGTCCCAACCAAATTCTGCAAGCCTACGTTCCTGCGAGGGTTCTAACATGGAAGTCAGCTTAATTGCCTGCCTGCAGCGCTAGCTGTGGCTGTAGAACCCATCGATCGCTGGTCACCATGGATATGGCCTCCATCGTATGCGGAATGGATTGATATCCAGGATCTCGTGCTCGAGAGCGGTCAGTAAACCGGCTCGTCCTTGCGGTAGAATTGATCATGTTATCTCATGGTACTATTAGTTAAATGACCGAACGAACATACCAAGGCGTGCAAAGTGTTCAATGGCCGATCTTCCGTCTTGGGAGACTCGGCGGGACAGACGATTATGGCTCAAACCGACTGTCCTCGATGACCACGGCATTGATTGTGGACCACGACAGCCGGAACACCCATGCGTGTTCATTGGGACCAAATCTTGGGATACATATCCAGGTCTCCGCCGTGTTGATTGATCCGTTGGTATATCCGTGACGGTGAGAGACCTTCGACCTTGCAAGACAAGTGAGTACCCCCGGTTGAAGGAAACAGGACAGGCGCGGAGGCTATGATGGAGTCTGCTGGATGGTGTCTTTAAATCTACATATGCCAGCTGGTGAAGCCCTCCATGTGCCCCCATAATCACCGTTGTACTAGTCTTGTGATATTTTTGCCTTGTCTATTTGTGGTGCAGGCTGTTCGGTGTTGCTGCCAGACGACAGCCGGAGTTCAATTGTCGAGCTTCGACCTTGTTGTCGTTCTTCTTGAGAACAACAGCCCTCCATTTCAATACCCACCCACACGTCGTGTTCGTCGTTCTTCCTCTTCTGGCATCTACTCTACCGACCCATTTACTCTCATTTTTAAGTCCTCGAGTTTCGCCTAATTTCCTCTCAACATGGCCGACATTGGCACAATCATCGATGACAATGCGACAAGAGCGCTGGCGCCCGCTGCAGTTGGCTCACAGGTAGCCCTCATGTCCATCATTTCGGTAGGTTGGTTACTTTCTGTGGTTCGTGCGCATGTCACGTTCTCCCTCTTAGTTAGCAACAGTCGTAGCATTCAACGTCCTTCGGCCCAAGAACAAGGTATGTATACATCATCGCTTCATTCGTTCGCAACGTCCACCCTCTTGACACGACCACCCTAGGTGATCTACGAACCCAAAGTCAAGTACCACATTGGGGAAAAGTCACCACCTCGAATATCCGACTCCGTCTTTGGATGGCTGCCACCACTTTACCGCACCAAAGAACCAGAACTTGTGGACAAGATTGGTCTCGACGCCGTCACCTTTTTACGTTTTACTCGCATGACTCGGATCATGTTTTCCTCCATCGCGTTGCTCTGCTGCGTTGTCCTCATACCCATCGACATCGTCTACAATATTAAGCACGTCTCCTCCAAAGACCGTGATGCTCTCTCCATCCTCACTATCCGCGACGTTCAAGGGTCCTCCCTCTTTGCACATGTCGCCATCTCGTATGCCATCTCCGGCCTCGTCATGTACTTCATCTGGCGGAATTGGACCCAGATGTTGCGTCTACGCCAGGAATGGTTCCGCTCCCCCGAGTACCTCGAGTCTTTTTATGCCCGCACACTCATCATCACCGACGTTCCCAAGAAATACCAGAGCGACGAAGGCATCCGGGCCATCTTTGAGAGCGTTCAAGTGCCATACCCCACGACGTCGGTGCAAATTGGACGTAAAGTTGGACGCCTTCCAGAGCTCATTGAGTACCACAACATGGCCGTCCGCGAGCTAGAACAGGTCCTCGTCACATACCTCAGAGGCGGTAGGATCGCCAGAGAGCGTCCCACTATTCGTATCGGAGGGTTCCTCGGCATGGGTGGCATGAAGAAGGATGCGATAGACTTTTATACGTGTGTTTCCTTTTTTTTGGTGAGGTGAATGGCGATCTCACCCGTCGCAGCGCGAAATTGAAACGCACGGAAACTGCCATTGAAGATTACCGCCACGAAATAGATACCCGGAAAGCAGAAAACCATGGGTTCGCGTCCATGGCTACCGTAGCATACGCCCATATCGTAGCGAACATGCTTCGCAACAAACATCCGAAGGGTACCGAGATTGCTTTAGCACCCAATCCGAAAGACATCGTACGTCATGGTTGCATTTCTCCCACCTAGTTGCTTATCATGACGCTTCGTTATTCAGATCTGGCAGAATCTGAACAAATCAACTGTCGAGTTGCTTCGAAACAGGTCGATTGGTTTCTTGTTGTTAGTCTTGGTCTGTTTCTTCAATACCATCCCACTTTTTGTCATCTCCATTCTTGCCAACTTGTCTTCGGTACGTTTCTCATCGACTGTCCGTGCCGGATAGATTTTCCATGACATGCTGTGCATAGATATCCGGATACGTCGGATTCTTGTCAGATTGGTCCCATGCCTCACCCATTTCTTTTGCGTTTGTTTCTGGTGTCTTGCCGCCTGCAGTGTCGGCTTTCTTCGGATTTTTCCTGCCTATCATCATGCGGTGGCTCACGGAGTTCCAGGGTGCTCAGACACGCAGTAGGTAAGGTGTATGGTACACTGTCTAAGAGTGCATGATGTTCAACGTGATGTGACAGGCTCGAACGCGCCGTCGTCTCTCGCTATTATGCGTTTTTGGTGATCTCACAACTGGTAATCTTCACTCTGATAGGGGTCTTTTTCAGTGAGTGACTGATGGAAAAATCCTTTTATTGGCACCATCTAAAGTGCGACTTTGTTCAGTTGCCGCAGAGCAGGTTATCACTGAGATCGGTCATCATGCCAGTTTCCAGGAGATCATCGACAAATTGCAAAGTAAGGATAACCTAATTTGACAGAAAATTCTGGCTGAGTTGAGCTTACACCATCAGGTTTGCCCGCCTCCATCAACCAAACGTACATCAATCAAACTTCATACTGGCTCACGTTTTTCCCGTGCGTTGATGATGACCATGAATCGAACCATACTGACATGGTCCATTAGCCTACGCGGTTTCCTTGTAATCTTTGACTTGGCCCAGATTTTGAACCTTCTTTGGACGTCGTTCAAGACTCGGTAAGCACCATTATGTTGTCCACCCAGCCTTGACGCTAATGTTCCATCTTTTCCAGTGTGTTTGGACGTACGCCTCGAGACATTCGTGAGTGGACGCAACCACCTGAATTCCAATACGACATTTACTAGTAAGTCGGGTTCTTGTGGACATTTGGAGGTACTCATGACTCCACCCCACGTCAGTTCAAACATTGTGTGTTATGATCCTTGGTTCTTTTGCCCAGGAAGTTGTGGCTAATATGACTCATATAGCTCTTCATGGCTACTGTTGCCCTTGTCTTTGCGCCGCTAGCACCTCTGGTATGTCTCGCTGGAGCTGTCGTCTTTTGGCTCTCTTCGTGGGTATACAAGTATCAGTTGATGTTCGTGTTCATCACGCGGGTTGAGACTGGAGGGGTCAGTGTTGTCGTATTCACCCGAGGCATTTCCACTGAGACTAGCCATTTTTCAGCGCCTTTGGAACATAGTCGTCAATAGGTTGCTAGTGTCGGTGGTCCTGATGCAAATGTTGATGATTCTCAGTGAGTTTGGAAAGTTGATTCGCTCAACCTTCACTCTGAGACCATGTGACTTTTAGCGATTGGTCTTCAATACAAATTCAGGTCTTTCCTATGGGTCACGACCGTTCCACCAATCTTGTTCGCTGCCATTTTCAAGATCTGGTTAAACAAGACATTCTACCACAAGTTCATGTACTACACCCCCTCGGAGACGGAACTGCGTCAAGCCAAAATCCACTCTTCGCAAGCGGACAACGCTGGACACCGCCTCGAGAAGCGATTCGGCCACCCTGCGCTGCATGCCGAGTTATTTACGCCGATGCTGCACGCCAAGATGATGCCACTCCTTGCTGACGTGTACAAGGGCAAGATTGGCAATGACAAAGCACGGTTGGAGGAGTACGGGGGACAAAGGGTGGATGCTCAGGTAATCGAAGGTGGTCTTCGGATTGCAGGTGTCGATCAACGGGATCTGGAGTACGACCCAGTGTTGTACCGTCGTGACAGAGGCGAGTTGGACTGGGATGCTCGCTCTATTGCCTCCAACGCCATCTTTGGACACAATCGTGCGGATAGCGCCTCTGTCTATCACCAAAAGACACATCATTACGCGGGCTCGATGGCAGGTGGACGAGCGTCGCCTGCGCCGTCTGCGTTTGATCGTTATGCGACCAAAATGAACCCGAGCGCTATTGAGCTCTCACGGCTTGGTGGTTCAAGCGTGGACCACTTGCCACTGCTGAACGATGCTTATGGTCCCGGGGATGTAACAAACCAGGATCCGTTTGGGCCACTTCCCAGATATGCGTCGCCGGATCAGATGGTCCGTCCACCGTCGAGATATGCATCCCCTGTGGCTCAGCCGGCGCAGTTGCAATATCCCCCGCAGGCCGGGTCGCAATATTCGCCCGTGGATGGGTACAGAGAAGCGCCCCTACACCGACCATATCCATCGAGGGAGAGCTTGACACACCACGCTTCCCGCGAATCGCTCTCTCCGAATACCTCTGGACGTAGTGTCTATCGAGGGGGGTATTGACAGCTGTTTTAATGGACTTACTCTTGAAGCGACGTTATCATGCCTGCCATGACAGGGACTTTGATCATATTTCCTTAACCTGATTGCATACCTCTCCTGTGATTGCTGTTTACTACGAGTCTCTCGTTTATCCTACCTCACTCTCGTGTACACAAGCATTGGCATTCTAGAGAACATTTCTTTCTTTCTTTCTTTTTCTTCTTCGCCATAGGTAGGACCCTACAAACCGACTTCACGACGCATTGAGGTCGTAAAAGTAACTCAAAGGTTCCTTGGTCAATGGTCTCGCTCTCCATCAAAACATTCTCGAGCTTCCTGGCTAACCCCATGAGGTGTTATGTAACCGTTGCTGGTCCGTCACGTTGTAGTACACCATAGGCTCAAGATTTCATCCTCAGTTACTCTTGCTCGATCTTTCTTTTCTCCGGCTCGCTCAAAAACCCCCAGTTGGCAATGGTCAGAAACGCTACTAGTTTTAAAATATTATCGTGTATGCACCTCTTTATGACTCTGAGTGGTAGGGGAAAAAAGGTGGCGTCAAATGTCCACGTTATATAGTATCTCAAGATGTACAACGCACCGAACTTTTTTTCACATTAGTAAACAACTGGGATCAAACAAGCTGGACATGTCGACGGATCCTCCGAGGACGCGTCTTACGCCCGCCAGTGCCAGTACTGGTGCCACTGTAACACCCCCGACGACGCTCGCGACCTCACATGAGATCCGGGATCATGGGTCGACGTTTGTTGGGTACGTTTGCCGTGCACGCACGGTGGACGAGGCCAAGGCAACGGTGGCGATGTTTGCCGGCGGTCAACACCCCGTGGGTGCGCTCGCGGGAGTTGGTGACGAAACCGACGACGGCGCAAGGGAGACAGGACAGGACGACGGCGTCGAGGGGAAGGTCGGACTGCCCTACGCGCGTGGGTCCCACGTGAGCGAGCGGGCCCACACCCAAGCCCAAGCCCACGGGGGTACGCGCACGCGCACGCTCAAGGGTGACGTGCGTTCCCGCCCGTGCTATGTGATGGCAGCGTGGCGGTGCATGGCGGTCAAGCCTGGTCGAACAGGGTTAAGCGGGCCAGACGACTTTGCCATCGAGCAGGGGTGTGAGGACGGTGGCGAGAAATGGGCGGGCGGGCGCGTGTTGGGGGTGATGAAACGCGAGGGAGTCATCGACGCAGTGATCGTCGTGTGTCGATGGTAAGGCTTAACCCTTTCACTCATGCTCTATCGTTCCATTGATCGTTGGGACAGGTTTGGCGGGATACTGTTAGGACCAGCCCGGTTCACTCACATCGAGACATGTGCCAGCGAAGTGTGTCGCAAGTTCAAAAAGATCGAGGAGATGAATGAGTGCATTCAGACGCTGAGAACGCTCGACGACCTCCTGGCGACCCTGCGTGCCGAGTTGGCCATGGCACGCGAGGGGGCAGGCATGCAAGGTGTCGTGGAGAGCCCAGGGACAAAGTCCAAAGTTCCCGATTACTTTGCCATGCAACAAAGTCTGGATTTAACCAAGGCAAAACGACTAATCCATGCCAGGGAATGTGGAATCAACGCCACGAAAGCGCTAATCGAAAAATCCAAAACATCCACGTAGAAGTTGTGTACATCCTATACGTTCACGATGGAATCCCAAGGTGTCGGGAACGGATTGCTCAATGGCGACTTTTTGTTTCGACGCGACAGGCCGGGCTCTCAACTCGGCTTTGATGATGTGACCAGTTCCAACGTTTCCCTGGGGTAGACTGAGGATACAGGGCGTGATCTCCTAAGGGATCAATTGAGTGTATTCACTGGGAAATGATAGTACAGGGCCAGTCGTGAGAATACAGGCGAGACTACAAAGTTAGGTTTTGAGGGTAACTAGAGGGGTGGAGATCGAGTCAGCAGGCGATGTCAAGGAAAGAACATCAGAAGATCAGTGGTGCAAATATTTGGCTGGATGCTCTGCCGGTCGTCAACGCCGTCGGCTACGACTGGGGCGGCAAGCGAATTCATCACATCAGTATAGTGAAATATTCACTCACGAGGGTTTGAACTGTTGGTGTTTCACTTGGCTCAATTGAATGGACGAATGATTCGTCGCCGGATAGGTTCGACTATTCCTCGGGAAAAGGCAGGTGATAGATAGAGCGATAAACCAATACGGAGTGGTAAAAGTGCCTGACATCAATATCAGAACCAAGAAGAAGGCAAGTGGGTACGGAAACAAACCTTGGTGGCCGCGTAGGCCAGGACCGCGTTAGCCACATCACCAGCCAGCTGCCCGGACAAATGCTGGTTATCAGCGTGATCCGCGGCAGCACCTTTCTCGAGGCCAAAGATGCCATAGCGGCGACCGACCCGGTTGGCCCACTTGTCCCCATCGTCGATCCATTGGGATAACTGACAGGCAATCCATCCAGATGGCTGACCAGTGTCGCGCGAAAACTGATTGACGACGCGTTCGCCAACGTGTAGTCCCCTGGCCGCATAAAATATGCCCACCAAAGGAGCTATGGCAGTAAGCTCGTGCAGGACCGCGAACGAGACAACCAACGAGGGCAACGGTGAGCCCGTCCTCGACGAGATGGCGGCGAGGGCATCGCGGTAAGACGAAACTCGAGACATGGAAGAAAAATAATATGTACAGTTATCCGCCCGAATTTACGGTGGCGGTGCGTAAATGCGTAAATTCGGCACAGCCGCCTCGGCAAATGCCGCGACGCGTGGTGGGAAGGGAGAGTCCGTGCGTAGCGCGTTCGAACGCTTCGCAGGGACTCGCC
>JBBPTB010000260.1:0-27028 GCA_038093875.1 Boletus tylopilopsis | reverse complement strand
AATGGCTGTGGCTGAGCCGGATAAAACGTATTCAAGGCTTCCTGTGCCTTGGAAGCCTCCTCGACGAACTGGCTGAACTCGGTGTCCATCATTGATTGCGAGAATTGTTCTGGAGCGGCATTTTCGGATCTGACGGAGTGAACGACGCTTGGAATCCATTAAAGCTTTGCATGTCTTCCATGATTCTGGGATGGATACTTGACGGCGAGAGGCCATCTAGGTAATTGGACTGGCACGAAGGTTTTGTAGCGCTCGAGCAGGGAGTGGCGCATTCAGGAGAAGACGCTGCAGTTGCATGGCTTGACGGAGAAGGGACATCATTGGTCTTTGAGATGAGGCTTGTAGAACCACCTCCCACCCTATCAAGCTCCGCTTGGGATATGATACACTCCGAGTGGGGATGGTGGACGTTCTCATGACCCTTCTGCCATAGCTTCGTGATGTACTCCTGAGCAGAAGGTTAGCTTCAAGATACAGGCAAAGCGATGAGACTTGCCGAAAGGTTACTAGCATTTTTGGTGGTTGGAATTGCCTTAACAATCAGACATTCTACTTCCCCTAGCCATGCTTTGTGCTTGCGTGCGGCGGCTGAGAGTGCCTGGGACCACGGACGAGCGATTGCGTTCAAATGGACAAGTTGGAGGTGATAGACAACGTTTGGGTTTGATTTGAGATGGTGGATGCAGGAGACAAGTGACTGAGTTCGATGGGGATGCACCGACCGAGCTGCTCAGCTCCTACATGCCTCGGCAAAGGTCCGGGAGGTGCGCGGGTACATCGAACGAGCCTAATGGGTTCACTGACAGCTCAAGTGGGGTCTACATATGGTGGAGATGCATCGAACGACCTAACGGACTCGTCAACGGCTTTGGAGGGGTCCGCGGTGGTGCATCGACCGAGTCGTTGGGCTCGTCGACGGCTCGGGAAGGATCTAGACGAGCAGGCATGCGTCGAACGAGCTGTTGTGCTCGTCGACGTGCCGGAATGGGTTCGTGGTTCTAGGCAGGTGCGTTGAGTGAACCGAAAGGCACATCGACGGCTCGGGAAGGTCCCAGAGGCAGAGGGGCACGGCAAACAAGCCGTCAGAAGGGGTTCATGGTGCTAGGCGGGTGCATCGAATGAACCGAAAAGCACATCAACAGCTCGGGAGGGTCCCAGAGGCAGAGGAGCACGCAAACGAGCCGTCGGCTCATCGACACCTCCGTAGTGATCCAAGGGGTGGGTATGTCGAACAAGTCGTTGGGCCCATTGATGGCTCATGAGGCGATGGGTAAGTACGGCTGATGGGCTTGTCGACTGCCAAGGAGGACGGCTAAGGGCGTCGAGTGAGTCGTTGGGCTTATCGACGACTCGGGAGGACATTTGTAGGGTGGGCGATATGTTGAGTGCACTGTTGGTCTCATCGACTCGGGGGCGTAACAGGACATGAAGAAATTAGTAAGTAAATCGCGTGCGCAGTGACCGAGTAATACTGTCGCGCACCAGGTCACTAATTCGCGTGCCGAACATTTATTTTGCGCGATTTATTTGGTGGTTACAGCTCCATAGCGTGCGCACTGCGACTTGCAATGTCGTCATTGAGTTGGTGGTACGGGCAGTGGCGGTGTCATGACACCAACATGTCATCGTCGTCGCGCGCGTTAAGTGCATTGAGCGGTGGGAGGTGTGGTGGCACTATACAAAGAATACAAGACGAGTGCCGTACTTCCACTCCCGATTTTGACTGAACATTCGTTACCAACCCAGGCTCGGCTGCTCCTACCGTACTTCGGGATGTCAATGACCATCTGCGAGTGGACTATCTACATAAACTGGACATAGGATTTATGTGAGAAATGAGAAAAAGAGCTGTCCCATTTTCCAATACTCCAGCACTATTTCCCATTTGGAGGTCCTCTAAGAAGTTGCAATGCAGAGTCTATGAACAAGATATATGGGTGTCAAAGAAACGGCAAGGTTTGCGGTGGCGCTCACAGGAACCTGCGCGCTCTCCTTTGACCTCCAGTGTATTCCTTTGAGCTGTGTGTCGAATGCAGGTGTACCTTATCAGAAATCGTCTCTCGATCATGATTTCGAACTGTTCACCGCCCGGGGGGTTCGGCCTTTTTTGAAGCACTGGTCAATCAATGCATGGCAAAAGGCTATCGGCCACTGATCTCACCGTGGGACATCCCATTTCCACTGCGTCCGCGACGTCACTCCATCTACCAGTTGGTTCCCAACTTTCACGGTGGGTGAAACAAAAGTCTGACCTCCTACACGGACCCTAAGACGCGCTCGTGGGGAAAACAGTTTGAGATATTTCTTAGTCGGCAGATCACATGCAGTGAATTCTAGGATGTCGCCAGAATCACTAAGCCACAATAGCAATATCTCATGGGGTGAATACCTTTGAATGCGATCAATCCGGATGGTGTATGAAGGGATGGGGAGGAGGCTACTGTTTCTTGTGTCCGGGTTTGCTCAACTATTGGTTCCGAGTGGTCTCCCTGGTATTCCAGAGAAACAACGGGTGGATACGAGGCGTGCACTGCGGATCGTCTTCCGTCATGGGGCCTAGGTCCAATCTCAGCCTGCGCAGGTCCCCCAGACTGTAAAACGTACGGTCTGACCTAAACTATATTTAAAATAGAGCCTACGCACCTCCCGTGGAACTTCTCTGATCAGATCATCATTGTTTTCTGGAGAAATGCCGCAGGGTTCCTCATGAATTGCTGAAGATGACTGAGCGATGGATGGAGGCACCAGATCCACAGTCACCGTTTCTTGTATACGATTACTCGGCATGCCAACATGTTCTTGCCCACTGTTTGAATGTGGTGGTACGGTTCGCTCAGCGACGGTGACCTGAAATTCTGTAGAAAAAACAGAAACTCCTTCATCTTGACGACGAGGGGTGACCACACCCTGCCGAGATGCCGGAGAATCGGAGAGTAATGTCCCCCGTCCATCAAGCCCGCCTTGACTAGCATGCCCCGTCCCCCTGCGAAACCTAGCATCCACTGTTAGTACCACCTTGGTTTCGTGATATTAACAAGCAATGATCTACCTATCTGCACCTCGTGAAATAGCGGTGTTAACAAACCCAGTGGCAAGAGTGGGTAAGAGCTGTAGAACATGAACTGCAATGTTTCGAAGTAATACGTTTAGTCCTGATAAATGACGGATCACCACCGGAAGTGCTTCGGGGATGGAACCAATGCCGTCATAGGAGAATCCTTCATCTACAGCTTTGATCATCCTGGCTATCACAACCACGACATCACCTGCACATCATTTTGTGGGACGGCGAACGAATATTAGCAGCATGAACATAGCTTACTTTTATTTGGGGTTTTGACCCGCCAAGGAGGTGTATCCGGTCCATTGACAAGTGAACCGGAGAAGTATCGGCCCTTCAGGGTATTATATCCTTTGGACTGGCGAATTTTATTGCGTAACGTCTCTGATTGCAAAGAATTAGATAAAGTAGGGAAGGAAACTCAAGCTTCAGAACTTACCATTCCTGGATAGCGAGTACAATGCATAGGAGGGACCAAGCATGTGTGACGGCGGTATAGGAGGAGAGGCCACCTGGCCACCCAAGTTCCCAGACGTTACTATGTTCACCCCTTCCTCTCGGGACTCAGGGAGGAGCATTCCCACTATTTCCTCCATCCGTGAGAGGATAGCCTCCTCGCCAACCGCTGGTCACATCGTCAGTGAGATGGACTAGACAGCGAAAGACGCTGCCTACCGGTCTGAGACAATGCAGATAGAACCTTGATACATTTCCTCTGATTCATCCAATGCTCGTTCTTCAAACATTTCATACAGTCATCTACGAGACGTATCACGAGGCTTGTTGGACTCGTGTTCACCCCCTTTTCATCTGTGCATCTTTCAGCAACCTCAAGTTATGAGACGAGTAAACCAATTTACCAAGGATATCTATACAAAGTAAGCTCGTCCGGATTCCATCATGCTCGTGAGTTTCAAGCCTCTGTTTTAATTCTTTGTAGATCCCTTGTTTGATCTCTTCCTTTAACATTTCTGAATTTGCCATATAAGCACATAATTAGGTCAGACAGAATTCAAAGGAGCATACCATGATTCATTAGCTGACGAAAGATTTCAAAGCCTTCGACTAACCCGACTGCGTCATCAAACCAACCTCTCTTGAACATTGTAGTGATAGATGGACCAATGGTGGGGAGGATTTCCTCATTGACGAGATCACCCAAATTCCACGTGCCTAAGCTATCATTCAGCCAAGCTGATCTTGCTATCCCACTAAAAGCAACTCACTGTTTTTCAAACATGTCATCAATGCATATGCTGCTAACAGGGAAGTCTCCTTTCGCCGCAGTTGCCGAACAAGATTGTCCACAAAGTCGTGCATAATTTGCTCCCTCAACAAATACTGTAGCACTGCTTCATCTAATATACAATTATTTACTATGGGACCACACTAGGCATATATGGGACTTACATCTACATAGTTTCAGGAATGTGATAGTCGCACTCATACGTCTACCAGCATTGCTTGACCTGGTGGCCCGAATAATTTTGCGAATGATTTGTGCATTTTCCTGACAATCTGACATGAACTAGTCAGGAAACACATAAAGAATGTTGCTTACACGCTACCTACCATCAATAGACAAGGGGGGTCGGTCACCACAACTAGCGAGCGAAGAATCGAAATCCTTGTTCCCTTCTATATCCAACATCAGACTGCCCCCAAGGTATGCCAACGTGTTAGAAAATCCAAGGTTGCACCGATCATCTGAAATGTTCATAAGGGAGCTGATACAACACAATGAAAACGTTGGCACTTGCTTGGCTCACGCAGTACTTCAAAGGCTGAGACAGCCATCAAACCAACAGAACCCTTTCCTTGTTTTGCGAGCTTTCGAACCTTGCGCTTCAATACTGTCAACTCTTGACGAATGAGATCTCCTGCTTGACAGAAATAGAACCTTTGGATCAACGTTATAAAATAAAAATTTAAAAATACACGCACCTTTTGTGTGGGCCAGGGGCAGGAGTACAATCATTCGGAGAGCAGCCAATACGTGGTTGGGATCTGCATAGTACACATCAGTGGGGCCCATGACAAACTAAACAATGTTACTATTTGTCCGCAGCATCTCCAAAAGTATCGCTAGCCCATTTGTCACCAGCTGATCAGCCATCGTGTTACATAGTTTAGCTGCATAAAAGGTTCACAGATGCTCATTTCAGGATAGAATCAACGCACCTTCCTCCAGCTGCAGAATGTGGCATATAGAATCCGCAACCAGCGTCACTGCGGTGTCATCCCGACTCTTGGTAGTATTGTCTAATACACGAACGAGTGCAGATGTCACCTCACGAGTACCGATAATACCTTCTCGAAGAGTTTCATTTGTTGTCATCAGCGGTAAAAGAGAGAGTACTCTAACAATGTCAGGATGTTCGGAATTCTGGGCAGACAAGATAGGCTGAAGACAATGTGTGGCTTCAGCAATCAACGTCGTGACATCGGTTCCACGTATGACTATGTCGGAGTCAACTGTAGGGAATGCTCCATCAGCAGAACGAGTCAAGGCAACCTAAAAAATGACTCACAAGCCAAAACATAAGCAGTGATCGAGAGAAACTTGTCAAAATGAGACTGATCTTCGATGTATTCCGACCAGCTAGCCTCATCCTGCTCACTAGGGTTTTCCAGTCCTTCCAGAGATGGTATGAGATGGTATGAAAAAAAAAAAGCAAAGCGACAAACTAACTAGACTTGAGTAAAATTGCTAGTTCGGGAGCAGCATAACGCTGAATCCAAGCTAACAACATTGCCGGACCCGCCGGCATTGTCCCATAGGAAAGCTCGGTCTCCAATGACCGACGCTGTACTGTACGATTGAAGGATCCCTCTAACACAACTGGGATTTCCGCGCAATTTCCCAAAACTGCTCGGGGCCTATACGAGTCCCCGCTCCATACAGAAACATGGATGCGCTGACCGGGAATAATGCAACGGGGCCGGAACCAATGCCATCTGTGGATAACTATTCATCATCTTGACCAAAAAAAACTAGGATGGTATTACTTGAGTTTGTTTTTGCCAGCGCCACTGAAGGATACTTGATGACGGAAGGGAAACATGACCTCGAGAAAAAGCCACCCAAATTTCAGCGAATTGCTTCTGCCAGATCGAACATCCTCCAGAGTAGAGGTCAAATTGGACGGCTTCAATATCAGGCCATGTTCGGAAGCTTCATCTCGCATCCACGAGAGCGATACATTTCCAGCATGATAAGGTTGTCCCAGTCGAGTAACGCCACCCCTGTAAGCCAGAATATATAATCAATGTGAGTCGTTATGGATCGATGTAACACATACACGTCAGCGTGACATCCTGCAAACCAAACTTCCAGGATATCACCATCCGCATTGGGCCGAAGCATGTTCTTACGGTGGGCATTCATTTCCTGGAAGTACTCTGGCATGAACTTGACTCGGCGTTCATCAAGTGCGAGTGCATGTCGGAAATGTGAGGCATTTGTTACGGATGCAGAAGTTGAGATAAAGACGTCTCCTTTGATAAGACCAACGGAAGACACTGTGTCCCTGCTAAGTTCAGCCCATGAAACCACTGGCAGGCGAAGCTTTTCCTACCAAACCCCCACAAAATGGATCCTCACGCCCCACCAACAATAGGTCTTCTTGAATTCAATGGCCATCTCTCTCGTCTCCGGTTTGTGAGGGTGGATAGACCGGTAATGACCAAATGCCCTATTTGAACGTTTCATGGAGAAATGCAACACTCAATACGACGGAATGGCTTACATCTCGATTTGTTTCTCCGTAGGAGTCCTTATCAGACCAACCTACGATAAGTGCATGTTGGTCGAATGGTGCGACTACGACAAAGTAAGATTTCCCACCTCATGGACCAAGCTAGCAAGTACCCGCACTTGATATGCCCCTCTAGAGAAACCTACAACAAGCGATTTAAGTAAGGGAACGAGAGAGTACGTCTGAAGGTACCAAACAAGTATATCCTATCACCCTCCCGATAGTTTCGCGCTAACCAACCATAGGCATCCTTGACATTTTCCTCGATATTCCTGTACAGAAATTCCAGGTCTAATTTTCAGCACATAATACAAGTATAGGGACAAACCAAGCGAGAGCCATATCGAATGAATCAGATATCACTTTCTCCACGCGGTGGAGCAAAGGTAAATTTTTGGCGTGCGTGCCTATCCCGCTGGAATAATATGCATGCTGCTCGGGCTTATGAGAGCCGGGTTTAACGGTATCCAAATCAATCTGTCTGTATAACTTCACGACATTCGTATTCTGTGTGTGTAAATCCGTGAGCTGTGGTGCTCCGAATCGGCGGGAAAGACAAAAACTACCCGTCGACCAAACTTGTTTGATGTTCCGTCGATACAAACCACCAGATTCCTTTGACACATCTGCGATGGATCAACCTGGAGAAAGACGGGTTATAGTCGCGGGTCATCCTCGCTTCCACAGCCAGGCGTCATGGCCCATCATCAGGCACGGACGCACAGCATTTAAATTTTCACGACACAACTATCTCTAACATCCAGTACTTATATGCCATGAAGATTCAGTATTGAATACCAGGCGACGATATATAGACACTCTAACTTTGAGGCAAAATGGCTTGTTACATTTCTTCAAGCCTAAAGTAAATGACACCATCTTCAGACGGCTCGTCGTAATTGGCAGAGTCAGCAAATACTAAACTCTTGCGAACTTTGAGATACCCTCGAAACGCAGCGCCAGCATCATCGAGCAATACTCTCAGAAGCGCTCTCTCTGCCTCTGACAATGCTCGGTCATCCTCGGTTTCCTCCAAGTGAGGAAACACGTCGGACCCCTCGTCCATATTCAGGAGCTGTTCGACGACTTTATGCCTCCACCGCCTCCAAACCGTTGTGTTATTTCGGATACAAGAGCGGAGAATCTCGAGACGATGCGCACGGTCCTCTTCAGGTGACCAGCACTCGACCCCGTGGAAGAGCAGTAGACACAAGAAAACTGCCCTAGTCGTCGTTGTGCTAGTGCGAAACCGGCGCATCTCCGGGTTCCCAAGCGCCTTAAAGAGTATGGCTGCCTGGATCTTCTCCTTCTCCAGCGAAGATAGATAAGAGTTATACCCCCATGAAACACCGAGTGAGATAAGAAACATGATCTGGCCAAAGAGTGAACCTTGGGGGGCGAGGAAGAGCTGAAGGAGGGATTGGAAAAGTAACAGGAGGGAGCATACACCAACGGCATGTTTCTTGGATACATCACCCTTCTCCAGATCGCCCCGTTGCGAACGCGTCTCAAGAACGAAATGTCCATTCGTAATGGCATTGACATCCCGTCCCATACCTTTGATCACCATCACATCCTCTGACTCCTCTCCAAACAAAATGCCATGTCCAAGATGCCCGGAATCCACCACAGATGGTTTCTTCATAAGTTCGATTACGATTCTTCCTTCACCGATGACAAAGCTAGCCATGCCACTGGAAACGATACCGACCAAGATCACGGAGAAGCTGAACCAATCGTAGACCAGCGCGCACATGACGCAGGTTGAGACACTGACGGCAATGGGGATCAGCCCCCATATGGCACCTCTAAAATGTAGCGGTTCGATGGGAGCTCCGTAGTTGACCGGCTTCATAACCAAGTAGGAAACGTAGACAGGAGTGATCTCCCGGCTCCCTTTGATCTCTATTGCTTCCAGCTCCTTGCTCCGCTCCATGGTCAAATAACCTAAATGGTGTGTAGCCATCGTCCTTTGGGAAAAGGCTGCGACGTATTGAGGTCCTATCTTGCCATCCAGCCCAAATGAAACCTCCGGAGACTTGTTTGAGCCTGGAAATAATCCATCCCAGAAACGTGAGTTGACCATTCGACCGAAGCGTTTTGCCATTGTATGACTTCCTGGGGAGTTATACCATCCAAGCCACCGTCTTCCTTTGTAGAGGTGGACGGTCGCCATGGCAGACGTGGCTCCTTGACCGCCAAATAGGCCAGCTACGCTAACCCAGTCAAGAGTGAACTTGGAACCCACCAAGGGTATAGTGAGGGTGGGCATTTTTAAGGGAGTGAAGCGCTTGAAGTTGGCGTATCATTATCGATCACTCGATGTGGGAAATTCAGAATGGCGAGTGGGAAAAACAATGATTTCTTGGGCTCGAGTGCCAGGTACTTCAAGCTCTTACATGACGTTTGCACAAGAATAACCAATCTTGCGCTTCAAACGTGTATAGACTTTCTCGTGGAAAGAAGTCAACATCAAAACCCAAGTTGTTCCATAAAGCTCTGCCAAGCCGGATCCATCCCCACTCCCTCACCGGACTGTACCCCCCGAGGGACAAAGAATGGCTGTGGCTGAGCCGGATAAAACGTATTCAAGGCTTCCTGTGCCTTGGAAGCCTCCTCGACGAACTGGCTGAACTCGGTGTCCATCATTGATTGCGAGAATTGTTCTGGAGCGGCATTTTCGGGTCCACCTGACGGAGTGAACGACGCTTGGAATCCATCAAAGCTTTGCATGTCTTCCATGATTCTGGGATGGATACTTGACGGCGAGAGTCCGTCTAGGTAATTGGACTGGCACGAAGGTTTTGTAGCGCTCGAGCAGGGAGTGGTACATTCAGGAGAAGACGCTGCAGTTGTACAGCTTGACGGAGAAGGGACATCATTGGTCTTTGAGATGAGGCTTGTAGAACCACCTCCCACCCTATCAAGCTCCGCTTGGGATATGATACACTCCGAGCGGGGATGGTGGACGTTCTCGTGACCCTTCTGCCATAGCCTCGTGATGTGCTCCTGAGCAGAAGGCTAGCTTCAAGATACAGACAAAGCGATGGGAGGAACTTGCCGAAAGGTTACTAGCATTTTTGGTGGTTGGAATTGCCTTCGTAAACACCTCATATACTGCGTCGATTTCGTGCAGTGATGAAGCGGCCATGTTTGAACTTGGCGCTCTAGTTACAATCATGCACATGACAATCTGTAAGAAATCATCAGACATTCTACTTCGCCTGGTCATGCTTTTTGTTTGCGTACGGCGGCTGAGAGTGCCTGGGACCACAAGATCGGCAATCGTGCTGCAATCTCCGGAATACGGTTGACCGCAGACCTATGGCTGACGATCAACCGCCAAGCGGATCGATAAATGGCCATAACGGAGGGGCCATATCGGTGTTTCAGCGGATCAGTAGGGGAATCTTGCAACGCCTGCGAGAAATAACGTCTGTGGATATTGAGGAGTACTGTGAGATTAAGTTAGATGATTACTATGCAAAGATATGCACGAGAGATCACTCACAAGACTCCTTCATGGTGAGAACAAGGACCTGATGTAGAACAACATGAGGTCCAGCTCGTGTGTCACGTATACATTGGAGTTGTAGGTGGGAAGGAACCGGAAAATCACGAATCTTTCGATCAAGGTCCAAGATTGTACTGTACGTCGGAATCTTTGCACCAAAGGCAACGACCAATACTTCATGCAACAATTTCGAGAACCTCCAAGACCAAGAACGCCCTGTCAATGATTTATTTAGTTGCCCCGCTGGAATCTGAACTATCACGTACAACCCATCTCGAACTCTCCTTTATCATTCTTCAGCGGGAAATCATCGTCGGGGTATGGCGCGTCTATCCAGTCCAGCGAGACATTCGGAGGTCGTCCGGTATAGAAACTCTGAATCATACATGAATATAAGCGAGAGAATCGCCAGGATGGCGCGCTTACGAGTGTTGTGTCCATTAAAAATATTTGCCAGAAGACGGTACTTCGCTTCTGGGCAATATTTTGTTCAAGCCGAAAGCGCGCACTATGAAGGTCTTGTTGTCTTTAAGAGGGTTGAGGTAGAAATTTTTTCTAGAGACGTACGAAGTCCCATCTATGCAGGATAAACACACGGTTCAAGACAGTCAAAGCAGCACATACTCGGTACGCAAGCTTGACTCCAAAGCCAGCGAGGGTGTAGATCCAACTCGGATCCACTTGTAGGTTGCTTAAATCAAGCCATTGGATATGGTTTGTCTGTCCCACTAACGTTCAAATCATACATCCACTTTAGGTCTTGACATACCAGCGCAAGAACTGTCTGTAAGGTGGTAGTTGTGCACGGAGAAGTAAAATCCAATGCTACGCGGGATAGTATGTAGTATTCATAGGCTTCGATGCTGTAAGCGGGCCGACCAAGGTCAAAATGAGACGCGAGGGAAAAGATGCTAAACAGCAGTGAGAGGGCATGAGGATCTGGTATTGATTCATAGGAGCTTCAAGGAAGCTTAAGTTCCTAAAAAATGTCAAGAAATGGGCCAACGTACTCTGCGCGATAGACACTCCCTATAATCTCGTCGAATAGCTCATAACGCGAGAGCGGAGTCCATCTAGCGGGAGCGTCAGTTCTTCCTACTAATAGGAATATGCGAACAACAAACAGCGTTTTCCCCCATTCCAGGTATATCTCGCATAACCGCATGGCTTCGGTCAGTGGTGGGCGATATTCCATCACAAGTTCCCGCAGCTCGCTATCAACCGGAGTGACATCATGTTCGAGCATTGAAGCATTTACGACACGTGCAGGGAGACGAGACTTCTGCACCAATGTCGCCCATGTCGGCGCTTTCCATAGAGGACGCTAAATAGTGGCGGGTACTTGTAAGACACCACGAAAGAGATAGAAGGAACCGAGTTACCCCGACGAGATACTGGAATGGTGCAAAATACAGGATCAAAACCCGCAGATTTTGTGGAACATTGTGAGGCGTACCTCGGATCGGGCTGTGCTACTCATGAAGCTGGTTTCACCACGGGTCCCGATTGTGAGTGTTCCTGACGAACGTGTCATATCACATCCATGTGGCGAAATCCTAACCCAAAGTACCAAAAGCATCGATGAAAGACTCATTTTCGAGCCCACTCGCAACAGAAGCTCCGCCGCCATTTCGATTGGATGTCGATTTCCCTGTGCCATCTTGAGGAACGTGTGAGTTCAAGTTGTCCGATAACAAATGATGTGTGTCATCAGATTTCTTAGCAAGGGCCTCTTCAAGCTCGCGAATGCGTGCAGACATCGACTCCATCTGGTCGTGTAATTCCACAGTGTTTGAGAGGACCAATCTGTATATTTGTTATCCATGATACCGTTCCAGGATAAGAGTGTAAGAGCACCTACCGATTGCCCTTTCCTGTGGTCAATGATCCTTCGAGGAGATTTGAGCGTAAATGAGGACTCTAATTCCATACGGGTCATTACCGGTGGGACATATGCTTCCGCATCCGCGTTTGAAACAATTCTCGCAAGGAACCTGGAGAATAGAGAAAGTCAGAGTTTGCAACAAGCCAAGGGGGGAAATAACCTTGCGGTCACAACGAAGCTTGAGACTGTCGCAAGATAAGGATGTATGAGTTGCAAGACTGTGGGGGAGTTACAAAGTAAACGTACCGTCTACATTCGGCACAAGATGTCGGTACCCGTCCGGGCTTCTTCCGCTCTTTCTGTGCTGGGGAATTTGCATCTGGGCTCCTCGTCGTACGCATGCGTCCTCAAGCGTCAATCCGACTCGATCGTTAGGTTGTTGCGTAGGAGGTTCGGCAAAGTCCGCATAACGACGGTTGCAACGACACAGCTCGAATGGAGACGATTCTTCACCCGGCCCATCTCGGGACTTGGACTACTGGCATGATAGTTCTGCAAAGCACCAGGACTGTAGACTGTAGAGTGGAGTCGTTGCCCAGCCCTTTCGGAATTTGTCAGCCTGCCAGTGAGGCTTTGTCGAACACAGAATGTAGGTTGATCATTTCCATGCATTGACACTTCGACGATGTGCTTCCAGAATCGCATGAAAGGCTTTGGTCGCTATTTTGGGCTATTCAGTCGGTCCGTCGTTTTCGTTGCCTTTCTTGCCTTTATCACTCTTCCGAGTCCCACGAAATGCCGCCAAAGGTTTACTCTTCCAGCCCTTGCATTTTCATACCCCAAGCTACTAGCTACGCCATTCAGTGACAATCTTGTCTGGGGCCAATCTCGTGGGCGAGAATAAGGTCCCGGTTCTCTATGCTAACCTTCAGTAAGCTGAAAATGAACATTTTTGACAATGTTAGAAAGGTCACATGTTCATCATCGCTATTTTGAACATAGTCGAATGGTAGAAAAGTGGGGGTGAAGGTATCGGCTAATCTGCCCCACTTAATGGACCTTGCTTTACAAATGCAAGATGTACGTCTGGGTCGTTTCTGTGTAGCTGACCCGATGCACTGTCAGGCGTGCATAGAAGCAGTCGTGGACGCTCTTGGCATCAAACAGGGCACAGTGTTATATTCTCGCCTATTCTATCAGTGGACAGCTGCTAGGTATGCTCACACGGTCACCAAGGGATATGATATCCGGGAAGCACACTGACCGTCACTGAATGAAAGGTGTGGGCTGAATGACGAGTTGGCAATGGAGTGCTGACGTACATCCTATCAATTTTTACTAAAAATACTACATGATTTCATCGTGAGTACTTGATATTTCGCCTTGTCAGTTCACGCACCCTCAAGCTGACTGGGCTAATTGAAGAGCCTTGTGTTGCACTGCCAGTGCAGATACTAAATGGAGGTTTATCATGGAGGCTCGCTTCTGTCGGTGCCGGCAGGTTGCCTATTCCTGTTCTAATTCTTGTTCAGAGCCAGACCCAGGGGCCAGGGCAATTGGCTTGCTCCAGTCATCAGTCCCTGTAACGTAACGTTCAGACGACACTTTTCAGAGTGTCCATTGGCTGACCCAGCACCTAAGCGATAAATTTACCATATTTGTGTGGAAAAGTCCTTGGAGGTGCATTTTTGTCTGACCGATGCCACTTTCCCTTTCAATCATTACGATCGTGTCCATGCTCCACACTCAGTGTGTACTCTTACGGGTCACAATCTTGCTTGGTTTGTGCGATTAAGAACGGAAATTTGAGATGCCAGCGTTGCTTAAAGTCTCATGTTTGCAGCCCGAACACTATGCGATGCCGGCTAACTCGGCGACCTGTAGTTACAGGCGGTACATAGATTGTTCACAAGTTTGTACCATACAGAATATAACTCTCATTTACGCCTTAGCCATCATTCATTCCGGTAAATTCGGGCCCTCCTTACCGGGAGATTCGATTTCCAAGCTTCGGGATCCTAAATGCGCGGGAGGCCGTGGCATATGAACCTCGCCGTTGTCTTGGTGTCACTGATATCTCAGCTGGTGGGGAACCGTATTGCTGAGTTTGTTGTGTAATAGCTAAAGTAGCATGCATCATACACCCGATGAACTAGTAGAGAACATAGGTGCAGATGGGCCTTCAAGCTTCAAGGCTTCAGCGACGCCACCTTCGCACGCTCGAGATCGAGATCAGAGACATTTATATTTCTTCAACCGCCTCTCTTGGGAACTTTCTGTCGTTCGTCGGGGCAGTGACTTGACAATGATGATCATCTTGTATTATGATTGGCGCTCATCCCTGCCACAGTGGTCCGACAGTAACCGGTCACAAGGTCTTGAAGGGTGGGAAACGAGGGGAGAAGCTACAGTCCGATTTGGTAAATGTGCATCGTTATTCGGGTCCAAGAACATGGGCTGTCGGTTCCTTTTCTTCCACGAGTATTTAAACTGCACGGGGCTGGGTGAGATGAGTGGGTTAGCCTCCACCCAGCGTTTACTCTCTCAATGACCGATTCAAGTGTATCCCCCTCTTCCTCGGCCGACAAACCCTTGGTCTCGCCCTTGACTCTGTCGACTGGTGGTTTGACGTCTGTCCCTCTATCGGCAGACCCCACGGACGAAATCATACCTCCAGTTCATACCCATCGCACCTTAGTGCTCTGTTTCGATGGTACGGGTGACCAGTTCGACGCCGACGTGAGTCCACCTCTCCTCCCATATTTATGCATTCCGTCTCATGGTCCTACTCTCTACAGAACTCGAACATTGTCCAATTTTTTTCGATGCTGAGCAAGGATGACCCTTCTCAACAGATGGTTTACTATCAGGTCGGTTGTTTGCTTTGTGGGACTCGAAACATCATTAACAAGACGGTTCGCTCCAATAGGCTGGAATCGGTACCTACACTATCCCTGAGATCGCGACTCCGTTCTGGGCCAAGGTCTCAAAAACCCTCGACATGATGCTTGGGAGTCATCTGGACGCACATGTGATGGGTAAGCGTGTATCTGTTCTCGAGAACTTCTTCACAGAATTTACCCTGGTTAATTTTAGGTGGGTATGAGTTCTTGATGCAAAATTGTGCGTAATGCTTTAACAATTCAAGTTTTTCTGTTCTTCTGACCATGTTTCATGTAGATGAAGCGGGCGATAAGATCTGCATATTCGGGTTCTCGAGAGGCGCTTATACTGCGCGCGCGTTGGCTGGGATGTAAGTCTCGACACAATTCCATGAATCTGTCCAATTTTTCACTTCAATACTGCAGGATTCACAAAGTCGGCCTGCTACCTCGATGCAATCACCAGCAGGTCCCCTTTGCATACAAAATGTACTATCAGGACGATGACATTGGGTGGCGTCAGAGCACGGCCTTCAAAAAAGCGTTTTCCATCAATGTCGACATTGAGTTTGTCGGTGTTTGGTAAGTCTTCTGAGCCTCGAACCCGCATCATGAACTTACCTTGGAACGTGTTAGGGACACGGTTAATTCCGTGGGCCTGATTCCGCACAGATTGCCATTTACAAAAGTGAATGACAACATTCGGTACTTCAGACATGCCCTGTCACTGGATGAGTGTCGAGTGTACTGCCTTTACTTACATTTTATCCCAGTCACTGACTCGTTATCTCGGCAGTCGATTCAAGGCAAACTATTTCAACCGACCCACAGAGCACGACCTCACGCGTGGGGTCAAACGTCATGAGATGCCGCGTAGCCTCAAGAAAATCCGCGTGCCAAAAGTCGTCAAGCAAATCAGCAATGGTAGTCATCATCAGGAGCCGTCATTAATGCAGCTCGAACATCAATATTCCGGGACAATCACCGAGACTAATGTCGAGGAAGTGTGGTTCGCTGGCGCCCACTGCGGTATGTTCATCTATCTACTGCAAAAAGCAGACCAAATACTTATCGCCACGAAGACATCGGCGGCGGATCCGTTCCTAACGGCACCCGTAACAGTCTGGCGCGTATCTCGTTACGGTGGATGATCAGGCAATGCTTCCTCGCTAACACGGGGATCATGTTCCATCGCTTCATGTTCAAGCAAATTGGGATGGATCCTGCTACGTTATATCCCCATGTTGTTGAGCGTCCCCCGACCATCTATCAGACACCTCCACCTCCATCGCCCCCCGGTACACCTGACTCGTTGAAAGCCTACTCTGTCCCCCCTCCACAAGTGGTCAGCAATGACCCGACGGTCGTAGCCTACAGTGATGGAGGGACGTTCGTCAACGAAGAACAGGAAGATTTGTCAGATGCCCTTTGCCCTATTTATGACCAACTGAAAATCGCTTGGTGGTGGTGGATCCTCGAAGTCATCCCGCAGAAGTTGCATTATCAAAGAGATGAAGACAATGAGTGGAGCAGGGACTTTGTGTAAGCCAACATTTAGTGCCGCGAAGCAATTCACTGATGTAATCCTGTCTCGCAGTGTTAATATGGGTGCGGGGAGACGCATTCCTATGCAGTCCAAAGAGGATGTCAAGATCAAGATGCACCGGAGTGTCAAGATTCGGATGGAAGCAGACGGATTACCGGCAGGTAAATACTGGCCCCAGGCGAAACTCAAAGTTGAGCCAGAGTGGGTCGACTAAGCGTCGACGTCAAGACCCTTTTTCCCCTTTTACCTGTATATGTGTCATCTTGTCTTCGTGCTTCTCATCGTGCTTTCTTAACTTTATTCGTCCAGATGTTTATTGGAAACATGCCTCTTGCTTAAATAGCCTCCTTGCGAGATAACTGCACTCCTTTTGTGTATCAATGACATGACATTATTTCTTGACGTTAATCGATGACAATTGAATCGATGTGTATTAGCCGGCGGCCCAAATGTTCAAGTTCGGTGGTTCAAGTCATCAGATCTGTGTGCAACCAAAGTTTCATCATTAACATTGCATTCACCATGGCTGGTACAGTCGACTCCCTCATAACAGATACCTCTCGGGAGAAGCCCGAAGCTGTGGGGTATTGTCACACCTCCCATAACGAAACGACCACAAACCTTCATTTCCTTCTCTCGATGATCTTTAACGTCATCCAAGTTATTCATCTTGAATTCGATGTCATCATACAAACACACACATGGCAGTCCGGTGTCAATTTGTATCCAGCCTTATTGGTTCTTCCGTTAGGCATATTTGGTCAGAAATGGATGGATAACGGATTGCGTGCGGTGCAGTTACACATGCCGATCCGCCAGGAGTTTCGAACCCAGATCAAGCTTCAAAACTCCGATATAAAACGCCCACGTAGAGTCGTACGCCCGGCGTACACTTTGTATCTGTATTTGATGTACTGAAGTCCTCCTATGCCTTTGCTGTGAGTGTTTATATGTCCCCCTACAATGATTGCAGTGTAACATCGCAATCTGATGGATGGCCAGGGCTGCTGATTGAGGCTCTGGCTAAACCCGTCGGACGACGCAAGATGGTATGCACTGTTCTCGCCTCAGTGGCATACCTCGCCCTGACCCACGCTTGGTCCATATTTGTGGCATCAATACATCGCATGTGGTGAGAATGTCCTTGGCGTGTCTGCTTTTTCTGACGCGTTCCTTCTGCAATCGAGAGCAGCTCACAGTTGATCTGGGATAACAGTCACTGATTTCAGCTGTGTTTGCGTAGAAAAGTGGATGCTAGTGCAGGATCCGGTTGACATGTCCGATTTTCTCTACCTGTAAACACTATTTGGACCCAAACACATTCGTGAATGGCGGCGATTGCCAGCGGTCCGTACCAAGTTTGCTCTGACCACTCCGTGGTGCGTTGACATTGTGAACAATGATACAATCTCACGGTTCTCGCGTCCATTCTAGCAGCTCTCATCCACGCCACAAGTATACAGTCTCCAGGTGAATCTCGCCGATTCACAGGAGGCAAGTAACTTGTCTGGAGCGAAAGTACCCTTGCGACGAGTCGGTGATTTGGAGGGCAGAACCCGGGTGTGGTTTTCTTTTTGGGACCCTTATCGTTACGTCTTCAGGGTCATGCAATATGGGTGTGCGAACCACTTCGCTTTTCATCTCATGGCCAAGGAACGCACAGCATATGATGCGAGCGCTTTTTCCTGAACCACGATGTTGCGTCGAATTTTGGCTGTAATAAGGAGTCCAAAAGGTATTTATCCTTTCCGTCAGCATTCGCTGGTATAAAATACTGTAACTGGCAGTCAAAAGGCTGCATTCTCGAGCCGATTCTCTCGCCACCGAGTTTAATCAAGGAGCGGGGAACAGTTGTATCGACATGGCAATTGACCTTGATCGCAAGGCTTTGAAGCTTTGCTCATCTGGTGACCCTAAACGAACTGTCTCCCTCACTCGGCTTGCCATTCATCTCCGCGATCGCTACGACCACCTTGGAAGTATGGTGGACCTCGATGAAGCAATTATTCTCTGTCAAGAAGCTCTTGACCTTTGCCCGCAAGGACACCCTAGGCGGTCAGCGTCGTTAAGTAACATTGCAGTTCTTCTCTTCACCCAGTATAAGCAGTTTGGACTTGTGGAGGTTCTTGACGAGGCCATTACGCTCGAGCGAGCAGCCCTTGACCTCCGTCCACAAGGACATCCTGATCACTCGACCTCTGTCAACAATCTTGCCGCTTATCTCGCCACCCGCTATAATCAGGTCGGGGCTATGGAGGGCCTTGACGAGGCCATTGTCCTCGGCCAAAAGGCTCTTGACCAGATTCCACATGAACACCCTCATCGGTACATGTCGCTGAACAACCTCGCAGCTCATTTCTGGAGCCGCTACAACCAACTCGGGGTCATGGAGGACCTCGACGAGGCCATTGGGCTTGACAGGAAAGCCCTTGAGCTTCGTCCACAAGGACATCCTGAGCGCTCAAGATCATTAAACAACCTTGCAATTCATCTGTGGAGTCGATATAATCAATTCAGGGTCATGGAGGACCTGGATGAGGCCATCATGTTGGACAGAGAGGCTCTCGAACTTCACCCGAGAGGAAACCCTGCGCGATCGACGCCATTGAACAGCCTTGCAGCTCACCTCTCCACTCGGTACATGCAATCCAAGGCCATTGAGGACCTGGATGAGGCGATCGTTCTGAGTCGTGAAGCCCTTGAACTTCGCGGGAAAGGCCATCCTGATCGGTCGATGTCATTGAGCAATCTGGCATCGCATCTCTGGGACAGGTACAAGCAACTAGAGGCCATGGCGGACCTCGACGAAGCCATTACCCTAGACAGAGAAGCACTTCACCTTCGCCCCAAAGGGCACCCTGAGCGGTCGATATCGTTGAATAATCTTGCAATCCATCTCTCCACCCGCTTTGAAGAGCTTGAGACCCCGGAGGATCTTGATGAGGCCATTGTTCTCGCCAGAGAGGCCCTTCATCTTTACCCACAAGGACGCCCTGATCGATCAGGATCGTTGAACAACCTTGGAGGCTACCTCCTTACCAGATTCATGTTGACCGATCGGTTGGAGGATATGGAAGAGGTATTCAATCACTATGGTCAACTGGCACATCTTTCCCCAGCTGTGTCTTTCAATGATCTTTCGGCTGCTAGGGTGTGGGCCCGTATGGCCGAGGATTTCCAGCATCCAACCATACTTCTCGCATACGAAACTTCCCTCCGCTTACTCATCCAACATCTTGCCACTCTGCCATCATCACCTCAGCATCACGTCATCCTCAAGGATCTTTCATCATCACTAGCTGTGGACGCGTTCTCAGCTTGTCTCCGTAACGATTCCCCTGCCAAAGCGGTTGAGCTTCTCGAGCAAGGCCGCGCCGTTTTTTGGAGTCAACTCACACGCCTCCGTTCTCCGTTGTATGATGTCGTTGCATCCGGCACGACAGGAAAGGAGCTGGCAGAGGAGTTCACGCGTCTTGCCTTACGCATTCGTGCATCCTTTGATTCACCTGGTGGAGATCAGCATGAACGGCTGTTCCATCTCAATGTCAAAATGCAGAGTGTTATCACCAGTATTCGCGAACTACCTGGTCAGTCTCGCTTCCTTCTTCCGTCGCTCTTCTCGGATCTCCAACGCGCCGCAAGTGGTGGACCTGTCATCGTCGTGAATGCCAGCAAGTATAGCTGTGATGCGCTAATCATCTTCCTTGATCGCGACCCTGTTCATATTCCACTGGAGATTACGCAGGATGGTGTTCTCTACCTGTCAGAGGAGCTTCGTACCTTGACTGTGCGCGCAACAAAGTCTGACATGACGAAACAACTTGCTGCCTTCCTTCGCAAGCTTTGGGATCAAATAGTTTCACCAATCGCCACTTTCCTTCAGACAACTGTTCCACCTCAATCGCGCGTCTGGTGGTGCCCCACCGGCCAGTTCTCTACGCTGCCTTTACACGCTGCTGCTCCGTACAGAAAGGGACAGCGAAAATTTGCTGATTTTTATATCTCTTCCTACACTCCAACACTGACCGCCCTCATTCATGCCAGAGAGCGCGATCTATCGAGTCCCGCAATTCCACGGAGACACTTTACTGTCATCGGTCAAGCAAAGCCTGCCCAAGGGAACCTGAGCGAATTGCCTTCCGTAGGAGCGGAGCTAGACAACATTGGCCGCCTCATTGGAGACTTGGCTGCATTCACACGCATCGACGGAGAGGAATCTTGCACGTACAAGGTGATTGAAGAACTTGGCCGTAGCGAATGGGTTCACCTTGCATGTCACGGTGTCCCCGACCGGACAGAGCCGTTCAAGTCGGCGTTTGCTCTACACGACGGAGGCTTTACGATCGAACGGATTATTGCGTGCGATCTAAACAATCCTGAATTTGCATACCTGTCAGCCTGTCATACGACCGTGGGAGATGAGGGGAGTCCAGATGAAGTGATACATCTCGCATCGGCGATGCAGTTCATCGGGTTCCGTTCTGTGATTGGGACGATGTGGGCGGTGGACGATGGCGAGACGAGCAAGATCACGTCTACGTTTTACAGGCATATGATCGACGAGTCTGGCCGATTAGATCATACGCGTGCTGCCTTGGCACTTCACAAGACGATGACATCCGTGAATATTCCACTTGACCAACGGGTTTTATACATCCATCTCGGCGTTTAATTGATTATATGAGTATTGTGTTCATTCACCTAGCTTTCCTTCGGTCTTGATGTGACGGATCGGCATAGCCATTGCCAATGCGACTGTGATTGGCCCGCGTATGCGAGCGAGTCAGAACATATTTCACTCAACTTTGAGAAGGCGCTTGGCAGTCTTTTAGCTCGGCTCGGCTAAGATTGGTTCCAGTTCATTTCGGCGGAGAACTTGGAATACCCAAATGTGGCATGGCTTTCGCAGGCAACTGCTGCAGCGCAGCACTCAGCGACACACAAGACAATGAACTTTCAATCTCTAGACTCACCAGTAATGCCAGGGTTTACCTATGGTGCCGTAGGCTTCGCCGCTGCCTCCATTGTTGCTGCGGTATTGTTTCAACGTCCCAAGGTGAGCTTGGCCGAAGTTGAAGTGATACATGATCCCAGTTGAAGCTTTGTGACTTTCATCAGCTCGGTGCCATCCCGACTGTAGGTTCAAGTAGTTGGATTGGGTCCTGGTCTGCCGGCTTCCAGTTTCTCAAGAACGCTCAAAGCTTCATACAGCAAGGTTATGATAAAGCAGGTCCCCTATATTTAGGATAGTTGCAGAGTGACTGACTCTCATTCTCACAGTACAAGTCTGTACCATTCAAGGTCGCGGAACCCCAGCGTTGGACTGTCATCATAAGCGATCGCGAACACATAGAAGAAGTGGCGAAAGCAACCGACGCGTTTTCCTTTGCGGAAGCCATCAATGATGTGAGCAAGCATTCTTCTAAACCCTTTTCTTTCTGATATTGTTTGCAGCAAATTCAGATCGAGCACCTGATGGGATACAGCATTCACCATAATCGTTATCATACTGCAGTCATTCGCCACCATCTCACTCGAAATGTCGAAGCTGCATGTCCACAGATCAGAGATGAGATCATCATATCATTTGCAGAACTTCTGAACCTCAAAGAAAAGGGTGAGGAGCTTGGATTGACGAGGTTTTGTCATAAACTCAACCTAAAACATTCAGAGTGGAAGAGTGTTCCAGCGCTAGCCCTCGTTCTACAGGTCGTTTGCAGAGCTGTCAACAGAGCGTTTGTCGGCCTCCCGTTGTGTATGCTCTCCGTCCGTTGGTTCTCTGTTTTGTCTTAGTTTGATCACGCTAGGCCGCGATCCTGATTGGATAGATCTCAACATCCGAACCACCATCGACATCATGAAAGGAGGCGTTATGATCGGGATTCTGCCGAAATTCATGCGGACGTGAGTAATTGTCATTGGTCACCATTAACGTGGTCCTTAGCAGCAGCAGATTGGCTGGCCGTCTCTTCACCCAAGTCCCCCAGTGCATCAAGCGTGGCACGAAGCTTCTGGGTCCAATAATCGAAGAACGACTGACATATATGAAGGAGTACGGGACGGAGTGGGATGGAAAACCTGTTGATAGCTCTCATTTCTAACCAGAATGTATGCTGATTGCGACTTTTCGTAGAACGATCTTCTGTCATGGTTGATTGATGAAGGAGAGGGCCCTGAACTAACCGTAGAGCGCCTGACGGCTCGTATGCTGGTCGTGAATTTCGCAGGTATTCACGTGAGTACAACTGTGAACTCCTTGTAGTGGTCGATTTACGAGCTGTGCTCTAGACGACCGCCAAAGTGCGTTTCAAGACCACAGAGGGGATTTACTGATCCTACTAATGTATCCGACATTATAGACATTTACTCAGGCCCTCTTTTACCTGGCAATGTACCCTCAGTATATCCAACCACTCCGTGAGGAGGTCGAGGCCGTTGTTGAAAAAGATGGATGGTCGAAAGTCGCATTGGGCAAGATGCGAAAAGTTGACAGCTTTCTCAGAGAGTACATGCGAATCTCAGGGACGAGTACTAGTAAGTTATGACACGTTTGTCTCTACTTTGAGAGCCCATCCTAATTACTGAGTCCACAGCGTCCCTCACGCGCAAGGCTCTCAGGGATTACACCTTGGCGGATGGAACTTTTATACCAAAAGGAACCATAATTTCTGCAGCTGCGCATTCGATACAACACGATCCGAAATTCTACGGGAATCCCGATGTATTCCAGCCGTTCCGATTTGTCGACATGGCCGAGGACGGCGGTCATGGTCCGAAACAACAATTTACGTCGACGTCGAGCGACTATTTACCCTTTGGACACGGTAAAACCGCATGGTAAGGTTTTGGGGTCGGCTATACTATTACAAAAAATATTGACGCTATGGCCCTATACTAGTCCAGGTCGTTTCTTCGCAGCTAGCGAGATAAAATTGATGCTCGCCCATGTCATTGTAACATACGACGTGAAATTGGAGGACGGCGCGACGTACCCGCCGAGTGAGCATATGGGGACGTTCACCAATGCCAATCCTCACGCAAAGGTGATGTTCAGACAGAGGGTCGATGTATAAAGCGGGTTTCTTGCAGGTTTGCTGTTGGAAATTATATTAGTGTTTTCGGAATATCACGTAGATATTCATTCGTGTACAAAATACAATGTATGACAAGGAACGCGACTTCGCCGAATGATGACGCTTTGAGGCATTGTCGTGCCAGTGGATCTAGATCATATGTTTTCACCGTGCCAGTGAAAGAAGGGACCAGGCTTTGCCAATGGCACCTCAGGCCTCAGAAGCAACAGCTGGCCAGATCCAGCGGCCACTGCAAGAAGGCTTGGCTGACAATTGTCCGCTGTTTCGCGCGGAGTTCGAACGTCGGTCGACGTTTCCTCTGACCATCAGTGCATTCTACCCTAACGCTCAAGCGTTATCTATCAAGAACCAGCGCTGGAGATTTGTACGGTTGTGTCATCAATGGCAACGTTCAACGTGGAAGCACTTTTGTGGTAGGTGCTCTCCGTTCCTACTAGTGCGGACTCTATCGAAACGTCATCCTCCTTTACGTATGTCAGGTCACCCATATGATATGGAGCGGTACAGCGGTGTCGCGTTCCAGTTCTCGCGATAAGATCAAGTCGGATTCAGGAGGGGTCAAGTTCTTCCTCCTAAAATTATCGAGAAAACCGACCCGATCGCTGTGTAGTCACCTACTATGGGGCCACTGTCGATTTCTGGGACAGAGTCGACAGTGGCTTTTAGTGCGTATTCCACAGCACTGACGTTTGTCTATTTAGGCGCACGATGGAATACACCAACCCTGTCTCCCTACAGAATGAAGTGGTGACCAGAACGCAAGTAAATGCTGAGCTGGTACCCCTTTTGCAGTGCAGGAACAGCCAGATATAACTCTCCGATCACCGGTACACCTGCCACAATGTCAATGCTGTCAATGCCTGGAGGAGATAGTTGCCTTGTAATGGGTGTAGTAGGCCATTCTGGATCTCCACGGAATCTGATCATACGTCTTCATCCGCCATGTATATCGGCCACATCTGTCCAGGACAACGTGCAATTTCCTAGCCACATGCCTTTTGGGTACGACACTGGTCAAATTTCAGGGTGAGGATGCAGTCTCCGAGGACGGGACTGTTTGAGCCACCTTAGGTCACTGGAATTCCCGCTATTCGCCGAGCAGAGAGGGCAAATGTGTCATTTGTCCGTTGCAGACGGATTCCTACCCCGGAAAAAAAATCTCCGGGTCCGAAATCTCCACGCGTTATGTTTCATCGCTGGCAGATCTGAGTGATAACGGGCAGTCCGCTTGGTGTGTATTTGTACATCCACTTATTGTCCTTCTTTTTTCGATACTGGCCTAGGCTGGGATCACTCGCAACGTCGATATCGAGCCAATCCGTCCTATAATTGGTTGGTTGTCTGGAAACGACACGTGGTGGGATCGGAAGCGTGGGCACGTGCGAGGTGGGGGTGCGTTCTACTTTCGATCTGGAGATGAAGCACAGTGAGTAAGTGATCAAAACAATTCATGTATCTGTGGCGACGCGCTCCTAACAACGATGTGAGCGTTCGGACGCATCACGGTCCCCGTTACTTGACCATCCCCTCGCTGCCTGTACACTTTGCGTCCGTGTCATGGCTGATGGGCCAGCACAGATCCAGTTGACACGTGTGCAGCGTGCATGGTGGTGGAGCCGACATCTGATTGGAACACGATCCCGTCCGTCCGTCCACGGCGATGATGGTCAGTGCCCAAGTCGGGTTGATTTCTCGATCTCCCCCCGAGGTGCGTTCACTTTTTTTTTTTTTTTTCCTGTGCACAACATCTCTCTCGACAAGGACGGACGGAGGAGCGTTGTTCCCCCCAAGCAGGACTGAGACTCGGATGACAAAGAACGCCGGCCCCGGGCGCTGTTCGCTTTCGGAAATCTCTCAAGTCCGTTGACCACCCATCTTTTATGGATGTTGTTGTTCCTACCCATGCACGGCCTAGTCCGATCGCCACGCACAACACACCTCCGGCAGTCACTCAAGTATACATAGACTCGGTCGGGTCTGGAATGCACCCCCTGTGACACACGCTGCAAATGGACCTACTAATCCAAGACCTGTGTTTGTGATACGCCGCCACGTGTTGGTCACCATTATTATTGTGATTATCAATGATATTGGTATTGCCTATCTTCCTGGGGGGGGGGGGGTCTGGCGAGCACACGTGGCAATGCAGTCTGGAACGCAAGTCCTCCATCACCTCGTGTTTTCTTAACGAGATGACTGCCCCTCCACCCCCCCTAGCGACCGACTTCGAGGTCAGAAGTTTCATTGCGCACAGGCTCCGCTCCGGGGTCGCTGCAACGCCTCGTCGGTGTGGTTTCCAGCCTCACGCCACGACTTTTTGCACTGACTCGTCTGGTATGAAACTTAATGCGGGGACCTGTCAGAAGAGTTTCATGTACCAGGCCAGTGGTCCATCACAACACCTCATGACATCACCCCCGAAATCATCGTCTGCAACGCCCATGTATATATCAATACAATAGTCGAATACAAACACTTTTCATCTACATTTTCTGTCTCCATATACCGAACGAAACTGTCATAATATAAGAAAAAAAGGACGAGCAGTCGAACAAGACCAAGGCCTACGCATGGCAGGATTTGTAGAACAACACCGAAAAGGAGAAAGGGGGTTAAGGGGAGGCAATCGTACATATACTACGCCGGTCATATCATACTTATCATCAAGACGGAACGAAAGACATACGGGCTGAACAAACGACGACCATACACCCATCGAGTAAATACATAACCTTGAGACAGTTAAGCCCTCTCGCCACGGAGACGACGGGCCAGAGCAAGGTCCTTCGGTTGGCTGTAAAGCGATCAGTCAAAAGTCCTCGGAACGAACGAGCACAAACGTACATGGTGACACCTGGATGAAACAAGCGTGTGAATTAAAGATCAACAAAACAGGACACATGACTCACGCTTTGCGTGAATAGCGGCCAAGTTGGTGTCTTCAAAGAGAGAAACGAGGTACGCCTCCGCGGCCTCCTGCAAGGCCATGACCGCGGAAGACTGGAAGCGCAAGTCGGTCTGTTTCCCATGACGATCCATCAGCCCTAGTCACGAGACGAGCGTTATGATACGCACCTTGAAATCTTGTGCGATTTCACGAACCAGCCTCTGGAATGGGAGCTTCCTGATAAGGAGCTCCGTCGACTTTTGGTACCTTCGAATTTCACGAAGAGCGACCGTTCCAGGGCGGAAGCGATGGGGTTTCTTCACACCACCCGTGGCAGCCTGTGTGGTAAGATCAGAAATAATGGTGAGCGAGGGATCCTAATCGGCATGGTCGAGGGTTCGACACGCACAGCAGCCGCGGTCTTGCGGGCGGCCTTGGTCGCCAATTGTTTACGGGGGGCG
>JBBPTB010000259.1:0-27041 GCA_038093875.1 Boletus tylopilopsis | reverse complement strand
AGGCATGCTGCCCACGAGGCGCTCCCGTCAGAACTCGGGCTGGAGTACCGCCACCTAGTCTTATCTTGGGGTGAAAGACGGGGCTGGGGTAGTATTGCATTTGACAGCTGAATCCAATCCAGATCTTGGTCGAGACTGTCACGCAAAGTCTCCGCGATAAGATTGACCCATGTAGATTGACCTGCTCGGAGGTAGTATTCGGGCCGAGGTGTTGGGTTCTACATGCCGGAACGAGGTCGTACGGCATAGTATCATCACCATCCAAGTCCGTCAGAAAGTTTGGCAGAAGCTGATTGTGTTCGACGACCAACCCAGCATCTACCCACGGGTAGGGTGGTAGGAGGTAAAACGCCACACCTCGTCATCGGGGCCAGGGCCCGACACGCACAACAACCTCATGCGACGTGTAATATTCCTGGTCGAATTCCTCATCAGAAAGATAGGCGGAACGCGATCGAGCCGCGATATATCCAGCAATAGATTGAGGCACCAAATGTTAATTGACACAAAAGGATGCAGAAAAGTTAAAAAGGTAACCACGAGTCCACATGTATTTCGTCCAAAGCGCTCGTAACCACGTCTTCACCGGCCGTTGATGGTGGCGGTAGAATCTCTCCGAAGATTTGAAGGACTTGCAGCTTGTGCATGTTGCGACGAAGGCGTGGAATTGGGATGTTCAGTAATCTTCTCAATTTCTTTCTTCGCAGCCTGCCACGCCTCAAGGTTCTGGGGCAATATGACTGAGATTGCGCCAGCACATCTGCAAGCTATAGATTCTTACCTTCTTGCACCAATCCCTGTGACTTCTGGCCATATTGATTGCCATCTCTCGAAGGTCCGCAACCTTCTGACGCTGGAATCGATCAAGATCTGCTTGGATTGTCGAACTAGAATACTTCAGGTCTTGCGCAGTCAAATGAAGGGCATCCTCGAGCTTCGAGTCACGATAACGTCGTCAGAAAATGCCCACTAAGCAACCGGGAATGTCCTTACTTGCGAAATCGTCTCGCGGGTTTTGCCAATACCGTTTCGCCTTGCTGTTTCCGGGTCAACGTCCATCATCCCGTGCAACGTATAACTGAGTGCATTTAGGAAACCCATGCCGGGAGCACGCTTCTTGGAAGGGCTCGGCCCAGGATGGGGTGGGAGGTATACTGATCCAGGCTCGTCAGGGGTTTCACTCGACTGTCCCTCTGACTGTGAATTTGTCAGGCCATTGACACGACCGCGTGCAAGTGCCTCGTCAAGTCTCTTTGCTTCTTTCTCACTCTTCTCGTACTCTTCCAACATTTCACGCTTGGCCTCTAGAGCATCTTGCGTCATCTCGTATTGCACGTGTTTCTGGTGCCGATATACAAGAAGTTTTTTGATGATAGTGGCGAACTGCGTGTATTCATGCAGGGGCTCAGAGAAGTTCTGCTCGAGCTCTTGGAGCTGCGGTCACGTCAGCAATAATACAAGTGAGAAAGGTGAGGCAAGATGCACGCACCAATCTTGTTGTGGATATGTATGATGCATCGACGGCTTGTCCCGTCTTCTCCATTGCGGTGGCGAGAGCCCCGCTTTCATTAAGGCTAAAACCGTTCAGGGCAGCGCCAAGTTCCGAATAGTCCTGCGCAGTCTCTGCGTCATGAATGGATAAATTACTGATTGAGCCCCACGGATATAAAGAAACGTCATACCTGACCACCGCTTCAGTGTCCGGCGTGTGACCTTTTCCATGGGACCACTGAGGTGGTGTGCAAACTTGTTTGTAAACACTTCTGAATCAATAAAACGTTGGTCCGGATTCCGCAAAGGATGCGTTGCTGTCGGATTGGGAAGTACCGCGTAGGCGGGGGATGCATTCGAATCTGTAGGATCGTGCGAGGGAGCCTTTAAGATGTTCTTTGGCAACTTGGTCAGTGGTGGTGAATTGAGAACTTCGGTCTGTAACATGGTCAAGGCACAGTCAACACGAAACGAGCGGGTTTGCCCACCCATGACACCTCGCCTTCCAGAAATCGATGGAAAACATGCTCGTTAGACAGAATGGGGTGACGAGCGATGCGGTTTAGAAATGTTTGCAGCATGCGCTTGCGCCGGGCAATCATTGCAGCATCTTCTTTTGCCTTTGCTTGCTTTGTAGCATAGTCACCGATGGTCTGCTTGGAGGGAATGGGGGGAATGATGAGAGTTGGATAGAGCTTCACGAAACTGAGGCGTAGAGACTCGAATTCAGAATAGCGATGCCTAGCTTCTGCGGTCTGTTAGATGTAAGTTCGCGTGAGACATTCGATCGGCAATGCTGCGGCTGATACTCACTCCAGCGTGGATCACGTATGTGATATAGGGTGTATTGGAGTTGTGGGTGGTCTTTTGTGCGTCGGTTATCTTATCAGGCACACTCATTAGGGGACCAAATCAAGACAGATGCGGTTGGGCACGCACCAGAATCTCTGCGTCCTCTCCAGAGTGTAGCCACCTATCTCTGTAGCAGCAAAAGTCCCCCTTGACTGTTTGCTGAGGCCGTTGAGTGCCAGAAGAGGGTGATAGTTTATTCGGAGAAAGAAGACGGGCGGCGTTGAGAGGCGGAGAGGAGGGCGCTGATATATTGACTCTAGAGGCTGAGGACGTTTCTGACGAGACACGGTCGATGTCGTTCTCGAAAGGATTGTCGTCCTCGAAGGTGTCCATCGCTGCTCAATGTCGCCGTATCGCAGCAGGAGCGTCTGCGAGCGTTGCGAGCAGTCGGTAAGGCTCTGTTCAGCCCAGCGCGAGACGTGGTCAAGGACGTATCCGGGGCGGTCGACACCGTTGAACGCGAGTATGCTGCGTAACGCCGGGACTAGTAGGATTGCCATATTTGGGTTATGGTATTGTATCTACCCAAATATGCGGAACCCCGCCGCATTCACCTCCTCTTGCAACGGCTCGTCCACAGTCTCCCCTACCTCCCGCATCGCACTCTCAAAACCTTTGCCCAGCAGCGATGCAAACAACTCGTCAATCTGCTCTTCGTGCCAGCTCCCTTGCGTCGATACCGGTACCATGAAGTTTTGCATCTTTTCATGGACCTCGTAGCTGAGGACACAGTGAGCCCCCCCAAAAAAAGACTACAATCAGGATACCGACCGAAGCTTCCGCCCCTTGCTAGCCTTTGTGTCCACGGTCTTCTTTGCTTTTTTCTCCTTTTGCAGCGCCATCCAGTCGTCTGTTCCACTGCCTCTGGAGTCAATAATGTCACGCAATAGCTGATGATAAAAGTCTGTATCATCAAACACCTCGGGGTCTTCTTTTTCTTGCACCCCGTCTTCATCCGTCGCGATGGCTCCCAGTTTGCTTCCCTTGCCTCGGTAAATTCTCGTCCGTGCCAGCACTTTAACATGGTCCGCTAGCGTCTCGTCGATCAACTGTGGTGCCGATTTGATGTGCTGAGTCGTTCTTGAAAATGCATTGCGATTGGACGGAAGAAGAACCGACGGCGCGACGGCTTGGATTTTGGACGACCATTTGCTGAGCGTGTGCACGAGGTGAGGGTGGTAACTGTCACCAGTGTGAGATGCGCTGTTTCAGAAACAAACAACGGTACGAACACGCATTCGAGTTCTGACGCATCATGGCTGGCTTCGCGCAATTGCTCAGCATAGTCGGCCATTGTATAGTCATTTTTGTTGCTCCTCCGACGTTTACGCGGGGGGAGCTGAATAGATTCATTTTCTGAGAGTAAACGCTAAATTTGCGTCAAGCGGGCATTGTCTCTGTTGGGTAGTGTCGCACCTCCTGAAACTCGAATATCTCATTTGATAGTAGTCGCGCTTCTTCTAACATTTTCAGAAGAGGTGCATGCAGTTGCTCATTGCCAGCTATTTGCAACGGCTGTGCATCCGTGAGACAGTTTCCAGACGAGAATACGAATGATCACTTGCACGAGGGAGGCGATTTCCAGCCATGACGGATTTTTGTATGCGGATACGGGCATCAAGAAGTGAGTCCCAAAGGGCCTAGTTGCAAGATGTAGAATAAAGACATTGCACCAAATAAAGTTGACTTGCATTCTGTCTCGATACGGCTTTACCCTTTTTACTGTCTTCTTCTCGAGTTTTCCTGAGAGTGGAGGACAAGTCGCTATGGCACTTGGCTGGGCTGGGACGTTCCGCTATGGTCTCAGTGACGGTGGGTGTATCTGCCTCGCGATTTATTCTTGTCTCACGATCAAAGACACGTGTTTCCTGGTGGGCCTCCGACTCATGACTTGCTCCGTCCTCGCTGGCAGAGTCGCTCTCAGTGTCGTCGGGTTCGTCGAGTATCAGCTTTCTCGATGTTTTAGCGCCGTCATATTTGGGGTCTGAGAGACTGTCGTGGAGCTTGCGCAGGGAAGAGGGTCTGAGTTCAGTGAGTCTAGCGCAGGCCTTGCACGCGCGTGCACGTACCCAACATCAGGGTAGTGTGCCCGCACGGCACTGTTATCTGCTGCAGTATCAAGATTAGGATCATGATCAGGAATGATGCCCGTGACCTGGACGTCCTCGGGGTCAACGTCTATATGGAATCAGCTGGAGCGGAAAATCAATGAGAACGGTCGACTCGCCAAGCGGGGCGACGTGCTCGAGCTGGGCGATTTGTTCTGCGAGGGACAGACCTGTCAAAATCTGTGAGGAGGTTGAACTAGGATGTTCAATCGAGTCAACTCACGTTGCATTGGAAGAGAGGTTGTTTACATAATTATTACTAGTAGATTGTGTGAAATCGTTTCTCTTCTTTCACCATCACCGTCCCCAGCGACACACGAACCAAGTGGCCCATTGCCACTGTTAAACCTCACATACAAACCAACCGACTTTCAATCTGGATTCGAAACATCCTCCATGTTTTTTATCCTCGAAAAATGCACAGAAATCGTGTTTCAGGCGAGTATCATTTTTTTTCATAGCAACTCATTTTGGAAGTCGTGCTTGGTTCTTGCCCCTTCCTCTCCGCGCATCAGGCTTTTTTATCTGTCACGCGACAGCTCCCATCGCATCTCCCTTGTGTCACTGATCTTTTTACATGTAATATGATAGTGACTGGTAACTTATCCTTTCCTTCTGTGACCTCCATCCGCCCGCTTTAACGTCTTTCCCTGTCCCTCATACGTACGCTTGTATGCTCACCCTCCGTACACATACGCAGCCCGTCCAAAAAGTTCCTCTTCAGCAATGCCGCGTTTCCCCAACCGTACCGCCGTCGTCGCCGTAAATCGTCTCTCGCTAGACGACGACGAAGACAACGAAATATGTCCCGTGTGCGATGGCGATTGCACATGCAACAACAGACCTCGTCCCCTTCTCCCTTCAAACGATGGAAATGTGCGCTTTGTGGCTACACCGACCGCATCATCGGCCTCATCCGGGCACGCGCTCGAAGCACAGCCCCTCAAAATAAAACTTACTGTCCCACCCAGTATTCAGAACAAGGCGCGCGCTCTAGCATCCGCGCAAAAGAACTCTCGTATCGAGAGTTCTTCTTCGAGAGTTGCTGGAAGCAGCTCTGTCTCGTCTCGGCTCGCCAGTACCTCTTCCACCGCTGGCCATGGTCAGCACACCTCATCAGACGCCGTAGGACCACAGCGCAGGCGTCGTCCTCCCAAGCCTGCCGTGATTGCCATCGTCGACGAGGCAACAAACGCACTTTCAGATCGGAAAATTCGCGGCAATGCGGTCGACACGCTGCCACAGCCACAATCTCATCTATTATCCCATACTTATGCTCAGCGACCTGTCACATCACGGCCTACACGCGCACGGGTCCAGACACCAAAATCAAATTTGGTTGCCTCGAGGCAAACATCAAAATCCCAGGCCAAAGGCACGATCGGAACGAGATCGGCTTCCGTAAAGAGGAAGCCGGACTCTGTCGACGACCTCTCCGATTCTGACATTCAGCCAACGTCCCACAACGACGATGGCAAAGATGGATTATCGGGCCGCTTCCCTACTTTTGTCTCCGCGGATGGACTGACCTCGGAGGCCTCAGATTCCTCTGAGTCAGAGTCTGACTCGGACACGTCAGGTTTCGGTTCCGATCTCTCGCTTGCGGAAGAAGAAGAAAATTATATTGTTGCAGAACAACGGCGTCATGACAAGGCCCGTGTTCGTCGGGAGTTGCTAGGCGACGATGTCCCCAAGCACAAAGATTTGAATAACAGTTGGGTCATCCGTCCTCGGAAAAAGAGTGTTGGTTTGAGCGATGTGGATATGGAGGGCGACACCGACGATATCTCGGAGGAGGAAGACGAGGAGGACGAGGACGAGGAGATGGAAGAGGATGAAGAAGAAGACGAGACAGATGGTAGGGCCGCGCGAGTGTACACTGGCCTCGCGACCGGCTGGTCTGATGAAGAAGAATCAAGCTTCGATGCTGATCTCTTCTTTGCCAATCTCACGGACGTATCGTCTGACGACGGCTCATCTGACAGCGACAGCTGTCAACATGATTCTGCTTCCGATCCTTTGGCCAACAGCGTCACCAGCTTGCGAAGCGTGGACTTCGAAGTCACGGAGGCATGGGATGGGCAGGTCGTTTTCACAAATGGATCAACCGACGGCAATGGCGTCCTTGATCTCGCATTCGAGGCCAATGCAGCCCAATTACTTGCATCAGACACCGCTTCAGTCAGCCATGAAAGTGACGTTGAAATGTACGCCAGTGACGATGCTAATGGCGGCTTTGGCGACGACAATTCTGAGCTCGGAGCCAGTGACGGCGAAACTACGGAGGAGGAGCTCGTCGATGACCAGGGACTTCCCACCTCTCGTGCAATGAGACTTTTCCGGTGGCCTACTAGCGTCTCATCTATCAATCCCATGTCAACTGTTAGCCCCACTGTTTCACCTGCCCCGTTTTATAGGCGCTACCCGCCATCCACATCGCTGGAATCGCCTCGTCCTGCTGACATTCTGGCTGGCAAAGTTTTCTGGGAAGATGCTGACCAGCTACGACAAGACAGCGCAGACGGTAGCGCTGGGGAAAGTCCCCGTCCTGTTGTCATGCCTATCATGGGCCAGTTTAGCCTCGAAGTCAACGCATCGCAGAAAACCGCCATTCTTACCGGCGTTAACAAAGACGTGCCATCTCCCTACCCTCGACCTGGCCACCGACGAAGATTCTCTAGCAGTGCTGGAAGCTTCAGCAGTGTACGTATCTCATCTTGAGCCATGTCTTCTTGTCTCACTTGTCATTGCACAGATGGATCTCCGGGGACGCACAGCAAAGTTATCCATTTACCCTTTGTTGCCTCCGCCTTCCGACGAACCATCGTCCGAAACACCACCTGTCGCTGGTCTCGGCGAACCGATTAAACTAGATGACGTCCTTGACTCCACCTTCCTTGACTCTGGACCAGAGATGTCAGCTTTCCCTGATAGTGAAGGCGAGCATAAACTTGCTCAGAGCTTAAGTCGTTGGGACCGTGTGCCTATCGATGCGTTCCGCCTTACCAGAGAATCTGCGACGTCTGCATCCGATGTTCCTACCTCGCCAGGCTGGACCTCCGAACCCTGCCAGTCTTCCATTCCCGAAGTGCGTTCGTACGGGAACGCACTCAAAAGTAGTCCTCTCCATGCCATGCTCTGGAACGACAAGAGTGGGGTCAGGGAGAACCCGCGCAAGTCAAAGGGAGTCTTTATTTCGCCTGTGTTGCTCCCTGTCCGCGACGGCGACCGCACACCCACCCACGTTCCGTATCATCATGAACTCCACTCCGATCATCGACAACAACACACACCTTTCAAAAACCGAAAAGAGTCTCGCAGGGAGATGAAGATGATGAAGCGCAAGACTCATGCCCCCAACCACCAGTATTACGATCACCATCAGCGACACCACCGTCGAAATCACCATCCAAACATGAAGTCTCGTGGCAATGCATCAGTGCAACGCACATATTTTAGCTCGCCTACCAACGCACCGGCGTTGAACATTTGAAGTTTACCCTCCAGCTGTATTTTTGTCACCATCCAACGATCCATATCCATCCGCTAACAGTCTATTTTCCACTTTCTTTTTTGTATTACTGGGTCAATGCGCATATATCCGTGCATTGTGTACACCCTCTGGGTCAAAAGTTGTTCGCACCTCTTGTGGATGTTCGCTGTACTACTTGTATTTTGGCAGATTGTATGTTGACCGTACTCTAATCCATTATCGCGGACACGTGACATGAGTAATATTGATCGCGACTTACTTTGCGCACACTTGACACGAGCGATGGAGAGCCCTGATGTCGTCGACACGTCCGACGTCGAGGAGCGTGAAGTTCTCGCTGTGTCTAGCTGGCCGACACCAGCGGATAACCCTTTTACGAGTCGTGCTTCAACAGATGATGTCCATCACCCGCGTTCAGGCTCTCCCCTTACACTGACAACACGCCACCACTGGCTCAGTGATCACGAAGCAGAGAGCCCATCACCTCGAAAACGTATCAAAGTTTCATCTGACCCCCCCAAGATACTCCACGATGCGGGCTCAGTCGTCGAAGTACCTTTGCGGAACAGTAGATCTCCCAGCTCTCCCTTGCGACTCTTCTCTACACCCACTGGTGACGACGGTGACCGGTCAGTGCCATTTTCTCCTCATGATGCTTTGCCCTCTCTGTTCTCTTCTCCGAGCCGTCCATCAGCAGAATATCCTCCTGACGCCAAAGTCGGACCTCAGAGCGCGGAATTCCCTTTGACGTCCCACCGAACCCCACATCCCTCCTCCCGTTCGCTTTCCTTTTCGAATGATCAGTGCTCTCCATTCTCTTCCCCTCTCCACCGTCATACGACCCCTCCTCAAACCTCCTCACAGCGTCAGACTAATTCCGGAAGACGAGAGTTGTTCTTAGTGTCCTCGTCACCTCTAACACCTGTTTCGTCTCCAGCTTCTCTTGTGCATACGCCTTCACGATCGCCAGATCCACTTCAGCTTCTCTCCGCTCGTCCTCTCCATCTGTCACATCTCCAAGCACCCCGGTCCAACCTTCCACCGGGCCCCAACGTTTCTTCACCCCCTGTGGAGATTCCGGAAGACCTGCAACCGCTTGGTCGCTATTCGTTCCGTCGTCGAGAAGCCCGACAGTTGAATCCATATGCCTACGACAAGTTGCTGTACAAACAACAACTCAAGTCTCACCCTGATGCCATCGTCAAATTCCGCAGTCCTCGGTGTCGCCCTGATTTCAGCGGGACATGTGAAGACGGGACACAAGATGAATTCACATTTCCCCTTGATAATCCGGATCAAGATGGCGACTATGTGGATATAGAAAGCGATGGTGGTAGGAGAAGAATGAGGAGGCCGGAGAGTCCTGATCGACGCAATGCGGTGGATGACGGCCAAGAGCTGGAGGCAGAACAGCTGGATGTAGGCTGGTTACCTGCAGTCTTGAGGGAACAATCGAGCAGCGATGAAGATGTCAAGGAGATCTGCAAATTGGCACGGAAAGTTCGGAGGGAACGGGAAAAGGCAGAGGCCCTAGCCAGAGTTGAAGCTAGGAGAGCTATCACAGAGGATCTCCGAGTAAAGCTAAAGACCACGATTGCAACGAAGCAAAGACCAAAGCCTTTTCCGATATCTGAAGAAGGGGTTCCTGCTGTAAGCCTTCCTATACAACAATTCGTCATCTTCCTAATGTCAGCTCGTAAGTCGTTCCCATTCTCTCCAACCAATTCGGATCCCGCCATAACCACGCAAACCGTGTCCCCCCAAAGACTACTTCTGAGACACCCCACGCCACCTCGAGCGTCTTCCCGTTCCCCAACTCCTAGCTTGAATCCTTTCCGATCACCTGATTTCAGCGTCCATCTGCAGCAAGAAGATTCGTACCCATTTGATGACGGTGATACCTTGTTGCCGCAGAATCTTTCACCAGTCGACCGTTCCGTTGCGCCGAGCCCCTCTGGACCACCCCCTACATCTGGTACTAGTGCTTTACCTTCGAACACTTCTGGAATAGACTCCGAATCGGACCGGTCGTCGATTTCCGAAATGAACTCCAAAGATAGGAAACGTCTCCGTGTCCTGAAGCGTATGATGCCAGCTGCAATGATCGCGCGAGAGCTGGGAATTTCCAACACCACACGTCCCCCTCCACCGCGTCTTCGGGTTGCATTCGAATCATCAGGGAGTGAAGCAGAGGAAGTCAGGGTGATACCCGGCCTCGCGAGAGTTCGAAAGAGAAGGTATAGGAACGTGGAAGTCAAAGGAGATCCAGAAAGTTCTGATGAACGCTCTGTGGGACAGTACGATGATGTTGGGAACAAGAGTGACCTTGGGACGATGGAGTTATTTTCTGACGGGCAACCACACGTTAGTGTGAAGCGGACTTCGCCAAGGCTCAAACGCGACGTCGACGTGATCTCCCTCACCGACAGCTCTATGCTGGAATCCTCGGACGAAGATTCTGGAAGCAGGAGCAGTGATGATGACAAAATTCATCAATCGCTCCTCGACCGTCCTACAAGAGGGCCAGCGCGCGAAAGAAGCTTGATCGACTGGATGCTGAGTAGGACGAGAGGCCCTAGCCGACCGAAGCCCAAGCCTAAGCAACCAGCGGGATCTCGAAAATCCCGTAGATCAGCAGCGCCAAGGCTGGATATCATTACTAGTGGTGCAAGGCGCTATGGAAATCACCATCAAACACTCTTGCCTTTCGCTAGGGCTAATCAGAACTCGAACGCAGCATCATCGACAAAACACAGCTCAGACCACCGAGATCAAATTATGCCGTTCGATCAGAACGTAGTAGAGGGAACGAAGAAACGCAAAGAGAAGCACAAGCGCAAGTCCATAACCAAGCAGGGTCCAGTTTACAACATCCGTCATGGTGCAACACGTATCGCGTCGAAGCACCAGCAAGGCAAATCGAGTCGAAGCAGGGCCAGGCTGGTAATCGAGAACGACGATAGCGAATTCATGCAGGCCCTGGATCCGGGATGGAGAGCTGAAGTGGAGAGGTGGAATAAACCTTTCTCTCCAGTTCGTCAGCCCGTGGCGAACATGATCACAAGTGCCCCAGCCCCTCCCCAACCTCGCGTATACCGCCGGACATCTCCCCCACTACAAAATGAACTCCCACTTCCGTTCTACTTTCAACGTGAGGACAGTTTTGAATCACCTCATCGTCAAATTGTCGTCGATATGAACATTACTCCGCTACCTTCCGGTGTCAAGTTCGGGTCTTCATCGTATACTGGCAGAGGTCATCTTTATCAGCTCATCTCAATCCTTTCAGGGAATTCGGAGGTTGCACCACCGATATCCTGCCATATGCAGGGATTCGAGATCGGACCCACCACATCCGCTGCGGTCTTCAGCGCATCGCTTGGCCCACTCTGCGATCGTCTCGCATGTGCATTACGCAACTCCGAGGCAAACGAAGTGGAAACGACAAGAGAATGGGAACCCGTAACGCGTGCTTCGGGTCAGCTTCTCTCGTGGCTCATGGTCCATGCAGATGATCAAGAATTTGCTGCTCTCGCTTTGGCAATCCGAGAATACTCGGATGGGTTGTTACTTGTCCTGGAGTCGCTCGAGACAACCATGTTTTCATTAGCTGCTCACTGGTTCATCGTGGAACTTTCCGCCCGTCTTGTGGCTGGTGTCAAGTACAGGCTAGGATCAGTACAGGCTGGACATCTCATTCAATCAGCAAAACAACTCGTGCTACGTTTGCAGGCCATTGACTTGCAGCCAGCTTTTACCGCTTTTTATGCAGCAGAAGGCGACGTGGATACTACTACTTCGTTGCCCCATCGAGCCGCCGAGTTGTGGGTTTGCCTTATCCATCTCCTTCCAAGCTTTGAAATTTCTACTGAACCAGCACCTGGTCATCCATTTTGGGGTTTGTTCGAGAATCTGTACCCCGAATCTTCCCCCACTGGGGCAGAAGCGAGTGAACATATGTGGCGTACGATCTTTAGTCTCTGTGCTATCTCGCAATTATCCGTCCATGGCCTGTCGACCTCCGTTTTCCGGCTTCCAGCGGCTTGGGAGCTTGTAGCCGCTGCACTCAAGAAGATTGCATTAACTTCCAGTCCAGAGAAGGAGCGCGTACTCCCACATCGCGCTTTAAAGAAACGAGATGACTACATATCGTGCGTTGTCTCTAGGTGTTTTCTTTTGTGGAGTCGATGGGGATGGCGTCTCGACGATGGCATTGCCATGTTCAAGTCCCTTCAAGAGATCTTTCGATCCCGCAATTTCGCCAATCTCCTCAGCGAACGCTCTGCTCCCATGGGGTTTCTTGAAAATGGCGACCTGGAGCTGCTATCCGAGCGAGACCCGCACGACTCCGTTTTTGAGATGTTTTTGAAGATGGTGGTACAGGCCGTCTGCCTACTGAATACGAATGTCGAGCTGGATGCAAAGCAACGGTCAACGCATATCAAGAAACTCCTTCAGATGGCTGTCCCCGTCAGCCCTGTTCCCTTTTCCCGCTCCACCCCACCCACTACGCACACTCTCTCCATGCTTGTCAACCGGTTTAGTGCAATGGTAATTGCTGTACATCTTGATACCACGTTGTCAAACGTCAAGTTCCGCATCAGCCAGGCCAGGCGCTGTGTGGGTTTCAAGGACGCAGATGATCACTCGAGAGTGGCGTGTATATATGGGATGATGAATTTCTCGATGATCGTCAGGCATCACAAGATTGCTGGTGGATTAGAAGAAGTGCTGGGGTGGTTGGGTGAGATGGCAGATGTGCTCATGGACGAGTACAAGGAAAGTGAAGCGCGTGCCGTTGGGAAGAAGACCACCACAACCTTGATCCAGTTGCTGATTGGATCTGTGAGGCGTGTGATTGAGACTCAATCATTGGATAGAGGAAAAGGTCGCGCGGAGTATCCTGACCCAGCGTTGTTGGACGGTCGTGCGTGTTCTTTCGTTCGCTCCTTGCGTAACTGACATTGGTTTAGCTTGGGTCACTAGGGTGTTCAATCCTCGAGCTGATTTAGTTACCATTCAACAAACTGGAATCGAAATCCGGATGCTAGTACAGTCCTTTCTTGATGCTCGTCTGAAAGCTCTGCCAGCTGCTCCACCTCCACCTCCGCTTGTTGTTAACGTCGAGAGCCAAGAGAGCCAGGATGAATATGACAAGTTGTGTTTAGATCTGAACGACGAAGAGCTCCTGGCCGCCCTAGGTGAGAAGGCTGAAGTATCTACAGTCTCTGACCTCAAATCGAAGGAGGACGCTCTGTGCAAGGTCGGTGTCGGTACTATCTAGTATTGCGACATACCACTAGACAAAATCACATAGGTTCTCGATAAGTCCATCACACCCGCGGTGTATCGCCTCGTCTGTAAACATTTTGGAGAAAGCGAACATGCGAAGAGTGATGCGACGAGCAACAAGGCTGCTGACGAATGGATTGACTGTTGGGTCAACTGCGCAAATGTTCTCGTACAGAACAACTACAAGGTAGGGAGTCTTGTTACTGACGCACACGCCACGATTTATTGGTGTCTGCTAGGACTGGGGGTTGTATATGAAGCTCGGACAGCAATCTTGGGAAAAGATTATCGATGACTCGTGGCGGCGTCGAGTTGGGCTGCGTTTCAACCTCACACTGCTTCGTCTTGACCCTGGGGCGTACAATGTGAGACCAAGAGAATATATTTCTGTTTCCGACTGAAGGATGTCCTACAGAAAATGAAGGACGAGTTCATCGCCGTGCTGCTAGTAGCGACACTGTCGTGCAAGGCGACGATAGAACACGAGTTCATGAGTATAGTGCTATCACTGGACGGGCTACAACACCCCCTACTTCATGCTGCTCCATTTGATCCCATAGCTGGTGCAAGGAGATACGAAGTCGGCGAGGGTGACTATGAAGTCGCTCGGGAACGGATAATCGAAAGTGAGTGTACCCTCGCGACGAACGACCATTATTATGACCATTGTTCCAGCTGTTTTCGCGAACTGCGCTCGGTGCCTTCGTGCCAAGGTTGACGCTGAGAGCCAGACATATGCGGAGATGATGGTTGTGATGTTGTCGACGATGCGCGACATTTACCAGGTCGGTGTTCTTGTGTTTCTCTGTTCCGAATGCTCTGACACAAGGCTGGAGTCGACCGATGACCGTGCGACGTATGCCGGATTCTGTCAGAGAGTGTTTCGCATGCTGCTGAGCCATCCCGAGTTGGTTTCACATCCGAGAATGTCAGATGCGGTTGGGTGGGGGAGGGATAGGGATTTGACGTAAAAGACAATAGCTGTTTGTAGGGTTAGGGTTTGTTTCTTAAGTAATCAAAGTGTAACACCCGCACGCGCACGTTTGGTCGGATCTCTTCATTCGAGTCTCTTTCCGAGTAGCCATGGCGGGGCTCATCTCTCCAAAACCACTCTCGTATCTGCAACACACGACTCAATTCAACCCCTACCAGCAACAACGTCTCGCCAGTTCTACCCTTTCCGGTTTCTCCGAGACGCCTTCGCTCGGTCTGCAACCTCATCAACAACAACATATCATCGGCATCCATGAGGAGAACAAAATCTATGGTCTGGTCATCGACCTGATGGACCCTACTACAAGGGAGGCAGCCCTACTTGAACTCAGCAAAAAGAGAGAGCAGTACGACGATCTGGCTCTCGTTCTCTGGCATTCTTTCGGTATGGATGCCACCTTGACATCGTTCGAGTTGACTCTGACGACACATACATAATTCGTACGACGTAGGCATTATGCCTGCCTTGCTCCAAGAGATCGTTTCCGTCTACCCCCTCTTGTCCCCACCTAATCTCACCGCCCATGTTTCCAATCGCGTGTGCAATGCCCTCGCGCTGTTGCAATGCGTCGCCTCTCATTCTGAAACCCGCCAGCTATTCCTCAATGGTGCGTCGTTTCTAGACCGTCACTCCCGAGTGATGACTCATGTGTTCTTGATAGCCCACATCCCCCTCTTTCTTTACCCTTTCCTGAATACGACTTCAAAAACACGCCCTTTCGAGTATCTTCGTCTCACGTCACTCGGTGTCATTGGCGCTCTCGTCAAGGTATTCACATTGCCAGCCTCATTTGCATCGTCGCTAATGGCTAAACCGCTAAACTTAGCAAAATGACAACAACACCGTCATTCATTTCCTGCTTTCCACTGAAATCATACCCCTTTGCCTGCGCATTATGGAGACCGGCTCGGAGCTCTCAAAGACCGTTGCGATTTTCATTGTGCAAAAGATTCTCTTGGATGAAACTGGCCTAACGTACATATGCCATACGTATGAGCGCTTCTATGCCGTCGGCACCGTGCTCAGCAACATGGTGAATCAGCTTGTGGAAACACAAGCTGTTAGACTGCTCAAGCATGTGGTGCGGTGTTACTTGAGGTTGAGCGACAATATGAGGTGCGTTCACACACGGCAGTGTCGCATGACGTGTGGACTGATGTGAATTACAGAGCGAGGGAAGCGCTACGGGCATGTCTACCCGAACCACTGCGTGACCAAACCTTTAGCGTCCTTCTCAAGGTTTGTAATCACTTGTGGTGCTATCACTGTCTGCGCACTCATTGTTGTTGCAGGGCGACATGGTCACGAAGCGCTGCTTGACTACCCTTCTCAATAACCTCAACGAACAGTGATGCAGACATCCATCGGGAACTGCCTTGACATTCGCGTCTTCAGCTTTACTTTTGAAACGACCCCGCACCAGTGGTAAAAATTCGGACAATCTGGATAAATTTGATCAACCTGCACTTATATTTGCACCCGCGCCAGAACACGTACAATGTACTACCATTTTGCTAACTAAATGTTCTCACTAATCCGAATATCCCGAGGTAGATGATATTGTTGTACTGTAGGATCAGTGAAATTTATTTTTCCGATATGACTATCGAGCGACTGATCGAGTGTCGGGTACTTATTCCCAGGAATGTGGCGTACCCCACGGCGTGAGTAATAAATTCCGTCCCCTCTTTCAATGTTCGACATGTATCACGAATTCTTCACAGTAACTCCATCTGCCAATTCAACATGCACTTCCTTTCTTGACGGTGACAACGCATGTCTTGACCCGCTCAAAGTCCCTTTTTACTTTATTACGCGCCAAAACATCTTCGACGCCATTCCGGATAACATTCTGGCACTCGCCGCACCCGTTCTGGGTTACTGGTTTCTCTCTCTCTTCTTCCACTGCCTCGACGTCTCAGGCTGGTCATGGTTGGACAAGTACCGAATCCACGAGTCGGACGAGGTCACATCCCGCAATCGTGCAACTCGTCTACAAGTCCTTTCGGCCGTCATCCTCCAACATACATTACAAACCATCCTCGGCTACTTTTGGTTGTCCGATCCTCCGGTGATATCTCCTGCACAATGCTTGTTTGAAATGGATGCAGTCGGGAGGACGTTAGCACGCCTGGTTCGGTGGTCATTCGGCCCTGACGTGGGCAACTACATTCTGGAGCGTCGAGGTGCTGACGTCACATATTGGTTGTATTGGTGGGGTATCCCCGCCGCACAGCTGCTTTTTTCCTTGTCAGTTCTATCCCCCCCCTGCTTCAAGTGCGACTCATCTCAGTTCGGGACCCGATAGGTTCCTCGTTGACACATGGCAATACTTTCTCCACCGCTGGATGCACACAAACAGATTCCTCTACAAACACTTCCATTCCGTGCACCATCGACTTTATGTACCCTACGCGTTCGGTGCACTATACAATCACCCTTTGGAGGGATTCTTGCTCGACTCTTTAGGCGCCGTAGTGGCGGAGACTATTGCCAACCTTTCTGTCCGACAAACCATTTTCTTATTTGCTTTCAGCTCCATGAAGACCGTCGACGATCACTGCGGTTACAGTTTCCCCTTCGACCCGTTCCAAATGCTGAGTGGTAACAATGCAGATTATCATGACATTCATCATCAAGTTTGTATATCTCTTCACGCTTGATTTCTCCACGCTCACGACCGTTCTAGGTTATTGGGATCAAGTCCAATTTCTCGCAACCCTTCTTCGTTCACTGGGACGTAATCCTGGGAACTCGAATGACGAGAAAGGATATTGAAGCACGCAAACAAAAACTGAAGACAACATGACGCAGACACGACCCTCATCCGGTTTTCTTATACATAGTCCATTTCCTCATCGGCATTCCGTTTCGGGTTTTAATCTTCCATAAGTTCGTGTTGTATCAATTTTAGCGCCTGTCTTAATGTTGTTATGTCATGAATCCTCCTCAGAGGACGTTGAGTTCTTAGGGGTGGTGTGATATATATGGTTGTGCATCGAGTGGAGGTGTCGGAACTCGGTTGGTCAAGTCGCTTTCCATGTCCCAAGATCAGTTCTTCCCCTCCATTGGACGGCTCGCGGAAAAGGCGGATGGTCTGCCAGAGGAACCCACCACCTCCGATGGCGACGTCCAAGACGACAGACCTCTAGAAGAGGTCGAATCCCTCTGCATGCAGTGCGGAGAACAGGTGAATGTCTTCGGCTCCCCAATGCGAATGCTCACTCTCACTGACGCCTGTCGTGGCAGGGAATGACCCGCCTGATGCTCACTTCCATCCCGTACTTTAGGCAAGTCATCGTGATGAGCTTCCGGTGCGAACACTGCGGCGCGACCAACAACGAGATACAAACCGCTGGCACCACCCGAGGTGCGTGCCCCTGCTTACGCTGACGAGCATGGCGAGACGATCGTGCTGATATGGCTCGTACATGGTCAGAACTCGGCGTTACGTATACCCTCAAGGTGCTTCAGCGAGGCGACCTCGATCGTCAGATCGTGCGCTCGCAAGCGTGCGAGATCACCATTCCCGAGTTCGAGTTGACCCTTCCACCGAACGAGAGGGGTCAGCTCACGACCGTCGAGGGTCTCCTGCGTGAAATCGTGGCTGACCTCGGCGCTGACCAACCACTTAGACGGATACAAAACGAGGCCGTATTCACCAAGATCCAGGAGATCATCGATGGACTCAAAGAGGTTATAGATGATAACGAGGACGATGTCGATTCAGTTGAGCCCGTTGTCGAGAGGCTCAAACACGATCCCGTCAAGAAACCGATCACGATCTCGCTAGACGATCCGTCTGGGAATTCGTTTCTGGAGTTTGAGGGGAGCATGGCTGATCCAAAGTGGAGTCTCAAGACTTACGCGAGGACCGTTGAGCAAGCAACCAGATTAGGACTGGCCGCACCACAGGAAGCGCCGAAAGGGGATGCAGGGGGTGAAAGGGGGGCAGTGGAAGAAGGGGAAGGATTGGACGGAAAAAACGATGAGATCTTTGAATTCCCGGGGTTTTGCCCGCGTTGTGGACGTGCACTTGTGACGCGAATGAAGAACGTATCTATTCCCTATTTCCAGGCAAGTGGCTTTTGGATTCACAACACAAAAGATCTAACGAATGTTGTCGCAGGAAACGTTGATCATGTCGACAAACTGCGAGCATTGTGGATATCGAGATAACGAAGTCAAGGCTGGATCATCGATCTCGGAGAAGGGGAAGAAGATTACTTTGAAAGTGGTTGACAAGGAAGACTTGAGTAGAGACATTCTAAAGGTTAGCGAAAACTTGTTTCCATCACCGACGCGAAGCGATGTCTGTGCTTTGTCAGAGCGAATCCGGGGGGTTGATGATCCCTGAAATAGACCTCGTCCTCCAACATGGAACGCTAGGGGGACGATTTACTACCCTGGAAGGAATATTGGATCAAGTCTACGAAGAGCTCTCCCAAAAGTTGCTTCTGGGTGATTCGATCGAGGGCGAGGACCGCAACAAATTCCAGAAATTCTTGGAAGATCTGAAAGCAGTTGAGTCATTCATGATCATCTGCTTTTGTCTCATTCATATTCATTTCTACACCCAGATCAAGCAGGTTGAACGGGAATTTACTCTCATCATCGACGATCCAGTGGCGAATTCATATGTGCAAAACATATACGCACCAGACCCAGACCCAAACCTGACGATTGAGACTTATGAGAGGAGTTGGGAGCAAAACGAAGAGCTGGGCTTGAATGATATGAGAGTTGAGTCCTACAGCGGAGACGAGCCAGTGGAAGAGCCAAACAAGAACAACGACGAGAAATCATGACTAGAAATCTGATTGCTGTAGAACAAATCGCCAAAAGTGCCACTGGCTTTGAAGCAGTCAAAAACCCTTTGTCCTGCTGTTAAAAGTTGACTTTGAAGCGACGTACCCAAGTTAACGGGATAAAAGTTCGAACGGAACAACATGGAATCCATCTCAATCGTTCCTCGGGTTGCAATCAATGCTTCCTTCGACCAACGTCTGCACAAAGGCTCGCTCGCGTGCCTCGGATGAACGGTTCAGTGAGTTGTCGCACAAGGAGTACATCGGATCATCCAAAAGTTTAGGGTAAGTACGAATCAAAGTTTTCCATGTCCACTGAAATCTAGCGCCGAGGCTGAGCGAGCCTCAGCGGGCTCCAGGAACATCTCTCGCGAATACAGTTTCCAGTTTCCGCAATTCTACCTTATTCAATAATCACGTACAGCAGCCTGCCTCAGGAGGCACACAGACCCTTTTCACCCGCCCTCGTCGACTCCTTCAACCGCAGGCACGACTACCTTCGCATATCACTCACAGAGCGATGCAATTTGAGATGTATGTCTCATCCTGAGTGCAACCGCCATTCAAAATTCATTCAGTTACCAGGCTGCAGCTGTGGTCGATTTACTTGACATGCGCAAGTTCCACCCGAGCCGTACCTTTTCTCACTATTGTATATGAGCGCTTATTCTCAGTCCCATCGACCCTGTTGGCGACTGTGGAATCTCGCGAGGCTGTGGTCGATTTACTTGACATGCGCTGCCACCGTGCCTTATCTCACTGCATACGAGCCCAGCCCCATCAACACCATCGACACTTTTGGCGAAGCCCGCCTTCAGTGCTTCAGCACTGCAAACAAGGCCAACCATTAAAATCTTGCTGCGAGATTCCCAACCAAGTCACTGACGGTCGCTTCACTGCTCTGCCCATCGCTTGTAATAATCACCTCCTTACCCCCTTTTCTCAAGTGTGACGCTTATCATCTTGCCATCTTTCCGATCTACATGTTTACCTAGGTCACCAGAATCCAACACCCTCCACCTAGTAGCCACAGATGGCACCGGACAGGATTCGCTTAATTCACTTGAAAACGCGGACCGTGTCCTGGTACGAAATGGTTGCTATACCTTGGGACAGGGTCTGGACGATATCCCATGTCTGGGATAGAAACAAAGATATCAAGGTCCCCCTGCTGGGAGTGTCTTGGAGATCTGCATCGTTTGCGAGCGCAGATCGATTCAATATCACGTTCGAGAAAGTTTGTCAGATTGTCGAACCACTCGGCGCAGAATTCGCGTGGATGGATGCTGTCTGCATTGACCAGGATAATGACGAAGAAATGGAAGAGCAAATTCCATTCATGAGGACCATTTACTCCGCAAGCGCTGGTTGTGTCGCTTTCGGGACGCTATCGCCCGATGATCAATTTGTACCGATCATCTCCGCATACGACGGTGGCCGAAAAGCTTGGGTATGCGACTGGTTCGAACGGGTGTGGACGTTTCAGGAGCTTCAGCTACCCAGAACACTGTTGTTCATCTCCGGAGATCACATTCTAACAAAGAACGAACTTTATCTCTGGATTTTGATGATGTCCCCTTACCTCACACCCCGTTATCCCATGCCTCCACCTCGTCTGGAAGACCCCAGTCTCTCGATCCATGACATACTCAATGCGCTCTCACCGTTGTCCTTATCGAGGACGAACATCCAGCGGGCACTAATGCAGACCAGCAAGCGTGGCTGTAGCACCCGTCACATTCACGACAAGGTGTATGGTGTCCTAGGCGTCCTTGCTGAAACCTTCTCTGAATTGAAGGTGGATTACAATATCAGCCTCACGGAAGCATTATTAAATCTCATGTTGCTTATGCCGTCAAACGACGTTCTTGACATGCTCACGTTCAACACACTCCCCCCGGCGGAAAACGTCCACGACGGCCTTCATTGGTCTGGAATGGTCATGCTCGATAGGCCTACGGAACATCCGTGTTACGAGACAGATATTCATCACCCGACGAACGCGTTCGTCCGGGTTGATGCTGCAGGTGCCAATACCTCACGCGCTTGTACTGTCGTCCACAATGCACCACTCTGGAAAGTGGTGGTTACGAAGCCAGAAGACACTCACGCAGCATCAGCTGACGCTCATATTCGGATATGGCCCTCCATCACTGCACTCTCTCGGTACGCCAAACTTACAGATGACCTTTCCAAGGTGGAGCGGCCTGCAGGTTATGCAGACGTTGTTGGGCGGGTCGAGAGGAGTCTGGCGGCAAATCGGAGGTTGCTCGAGCCCTTGCTCGAGGCAGTAGGCATCGGCGATGGTGGGAGTGGAGAACAGCTTTTCTCTATTCTTGAGAATCCGTCATCCAAGGCGAAGAAGTCAAGTGGTTTACCACCCAATAGGCTGGGTGACACGAGCCTGTTTGGCCAGGAAGTCACTGTCCTCGTTTGCAGATCCAAGGAGAACAAATTATTTCATTATGGGATAGTAGTAACACCCAACGAGGATGGAACCTGGCACAAGGTGTGCACGGCATCGTTCTCTGATAGTTGTGTCGAACCCAGTAGCAAGACTAGCGTAGAGAGTGTGGTTGTCATTGGCAAGTAACGAACTAGAGTACACGACTTTCAAGAAGACATTACTAGCTTCAACGCCGGCTCATTGAACCTAGACTCTTCGATTCTGCCATTCACATACGCGATAGGTTATACTGTCGGTGTCTCGAACGTGAACTTCCAGACAGAATGTCCGGCTTCGTTTTTGAAGTCTACCAGAGGGCCCCATGGGTACACAAAGTGTGTCGGAGCCACACACTGCAACTCGGGTAAACTCACGTTGTAGTAACAACGAAGACCGGCTTCGCTGTTTCTGATTCCAGTGTACCCGTCATCAGGTTACCCGGATCAGCATCGTGACAACTCCGCCTCACAGTGGCGCCGTCGTCGGGGCGGTACAAACAGGTCCCGTACGAGGCCCTTGAGGTGATAGTTGTAGGACCCGAGACACATTCCGTCCCATGCGAGTATGGCAAAGGTGCGTAAGAGAGACGTTGTGTGCGAGAGGAAGAAGAGCGATTGCTGAGGGCAAAAGGCATCTTCGGAGTGGGCTTTTATGCCATACCGATATCGACTTCGCACTTGGCACGACCCAAAGACGTGCTACCGCCGAATGCCATGAGCACGTGACGCATATCACCTTTGGATAGAAACCTTTTCCATCGAGGATGCAGAGCGACGATGTGATTTGGTCTGTCATCAACACCCAGTTCTGCTCCTACAAAGTAAAGTTCGTTCGATGTTAGATCTAGATCACACACCAACCCCAGGTCCTGACCGTCCGTACAGAACCGCGACGCAGAATTTCTGTCGCAACGAATACAACGTCACCGGGTTCTGCAGTAGACAGTCATGTCCACTCGCCAACTCGCGCTACGCGACCGTGCGGGAACACGAAGGTGTGCATTCCGTCGTGGTTGGTTCGCGTTCTACCCATCGATGCTTCCTAGGTGTGCTCTACCTCTACGTCAAGACGATCGAACGCGCGCACACCCCTGCCAAGATGTGGGAGAAGATCCCACTTTCTAAAAACTACTCGGAAGCACTCGACCAGGTGAGCTTGCCGTCAAGCACGCACATTCCCAAACAACCCACCGACGGCGACTCTAGATCGACAAGGAACTCATGTACTGGCCCAGTTTCACGATTCACAAGTGTAAGCAGCGCGTGACAAAGATCACGCAATACCTCATCAAAATGAGACGCATCAAGCTACGGCAAGAGTGTGTTTGCTCGATTTTGGCAGTCCTGGGACATGCTAAGGATCCGTTCATGCTAGACCCAAGCTCGTGGGCGTGAAAAAGAAGCTGGACCGTAGAGAAGCAACGCGCGAACGTAAAGCACTCTCTGCTGCCCATCTTGAAAAATCTATCGAAAAGGAACTTATTGAACGACTCAAATCGAAAGCATACGGGGATGCGCCACTCAACGTGAACGAGAGTGTGTGGCAGGCCATCCTGGACAGAGAAAAACGAGGTAAAGAAAAAGAAGTGGAAGCGGAGGAGGACCTGGGCATGGTGGATGATGAGACAGACGGGGAGGACGAAGACGAGGAAGAGCTGGAGGAAGAATATGAAGGCGAGTTTGTCAGCGATGTGAGTGGAGACGAAACTGGAATTGGTGACTTGAGCGACTTGGAGGATATAATGGTGCGTCCTGACTCTGGACTGATTCGTATTCATTCCTGCACGAGGCGCAGGACGAGGGGCCGTCAGAAGAGGATAGTGAAGGTTCGGATGAAGACGACGAGAGCACAACAGATCACCGGGATCCAAAGTCAAAAGTCGTATTGGGCAAGCGGAAAGCAAAAACAGCTCCACCACGGAAGAATTCAAAAAGTGCGTTCTTCGTTTGCTCCCCGCTGCCCTTTCTGAATCAAGCCCATGGTAGAGGGCCCGAGGGTGGAGATCGAGTACGAGCACGAGTTGGAGAGCGTACCTATCACCCGATCTTCACTTTCAAACTGGTAGCATTTTCTCCTGGTCTGCAATGACTATCACTTCACATCTCGAATATTCTCCACCATTGGAGTTGACGCAGTACTAGAAGGCGATCCTTGGTCCCGCAGGATGGCCCAACGTATGCAACTCATCGTATCGTACATTCAGTCAGCATGCCACACCAGTGTATTCCTTCGTCTCCTAGATCGAAGTCTCGGTGTAAGGATGTATCGTCGACCCCTCAAGAGATCATGATCCATCAAGGATGGGAGAAGTCAAAAAGTCGTTATAATGACATACAACACACAAAGAATGTAGGTCCATCGTACTGATAGCCTACCATCCAAAGAACAAGTCGGTGACCTGCCCAAGCACCCCCTTGCCTGGGCTGGGTACCTGTGGAGGCACTGTCGATATAGGACTCGATTTTTGCGCAGTGGAGGCAGTGGCTGGCGGGTGCCCTTTACGAAAAGCGGCGACAGATGGTGCGAGTCTGATTGGTGTGCCCACGGTCGCAGGGGTCGGGCTATCCACCGCCACTGCAGACGACTGCGCGCCTTGAGGAGACGGCGTCGTCAGCGTTCCAAGCTCGGATGAACGTAATGATGATCCGAGCTCTGCCGCTGCCGCTGCTGCAGAGTCCTATACGAGAAGACCATCCAGGTGTTTAGAGATCTCGAAAAAAACAAAAATAATAGGGACGCACAGCCCACTTGACACCGATCATCCAGGACCCAGCCAAAACCTCGCCGTTCCGTCGAACAACTCGAGCGGCTTCTCCGGGATCTCTGAACCCGATTCTAAAGCAGTTGACGATTTCGGTGTTTGGTTCCGGTTCTGTAGCGGCCCCGAGCGACTTGATGTACTCGACAGTAACAGAATACTTGTCAGGGGGGTATCCGAACACGATCACGTAGTACATTGGGGAAGTCGAAGGTGATGCGTCTGTGCGGGGCGGACGGGCTTGAGATGACCGGGCAGCACCGTCGGGAGAGAATACCTGGTGAACGTGTGTGATCAGCGTCGCGCGCTACGAGAGTAGTGTTTCTCACGACACACTCTTTGTGACACTCTCTCGGACGCGCCGAGTGGTGACTCGCGAAAGACGTCACGGATGGACGTGATGGGTGGTGCGTCCGTGTCTGCGAAAGCCTGTCGTTGCCTGGACAAACCAAGGAATCAACCTTGAGTCGATTGGACGAAAGGATGGACCAACGTCGAAGCGCTCTCAAACATGGAGTCGGCCCCAAAGTGAGAAGCGCCACCACGAGACAGGGCGAGGTTCATTTTTGCCTTCGTTTGCACGGTGGGTATCTCGTCCGTATGTTGGGCATTTTGAGGTGCGTGGACGTTGTGTTGTTGGGCAGACTGGCAAGGGTCAATGAATAGGAGAGGTAATGGGGTTGTTGGTGTCACTGACCATCATGTATCCTGGTTGGTAGTGTGTTCTTGACTGGCCGAACGTGTCGGTTAGCGACGAGCTCAAGCTGGGATGGGTAGAGGTACTCGAAGTGCCCCAGGGACTGGTGCTTTGTGTATGCGTATGGACGACGTTGGAGCTCATCGCGGTCGCGTTCAAAGAGTGCAGGTTCGCACGATCGTGCATGTGTTGTTTACAAGTTGTATCCAGAGATTCCCGGTAGCAAATGATCCTGTTCACCCAACGCGTCACCAAGGAAGCCCATCTCAGGACCACTTCAAGCCCGAACGTTTCGCAACGGACTACAATCAAGCTTCACCTATTCCCACGCACACCATGTCTACAGCATTTCGTGTCGTAGCGTGCAGAGCGAGACCACCACCTTCATTTACGCAAACATCGAAGCGGGCATTCCGAGCGAGTGCTGCACGACATGACTTTCATTTCGACACACATCATTTCGTGCAGCGTCTGGAACGGGAAGGTTTGAACCGGCAACAGGCGGAAGGAATCATGACCGCAATGGCCGAGGTCATCGACGAGAGCATACGGAACATGACGAGCAACATGGTGACCAAGGCTGACCAAGAAAAGGTGCGTGCTTGGGTGCTAGACGACGACGTAGACTGACTCCCAGGGCAATGCAGCATCAATATACCCAACAGGTCGACTTTGCACAGCTTAAATCAGAATTAGAGCTGATGGAGAAGAATGATCTGGCGATGATCAAGGCGGAGAGTGATAGACTACAGGTCGACATGGAGAAGCTGAAACAGCGGCTTCGAGAGGAAATTACGCGGACCCAGGCGGGTGTGCGGCTAGACCTGAACCTTGAAAAGGGAAGGATGAGAGAGGAGAGCAGTGGACAAGAGCTCAAGATCAAGGAGGTGGATACGAGGATCGAGCAGGAGATTGCAAACCTTCGGACGGCAATTCAGGCATCCAAGGTAGGGCGAACAGGTGAATCAAACGAGTGTGATCGCTGACCGTTTTCCAAGGCTACAACGCTGCAATACTTGGTCGGCTTTGGTATGTGTATCACTTTGAATCACTGTTGGACGGAGGACTGACTCGATCCATCTAGTGACGGGATGTTCGGCACTTATGATGGCATACATGCGATTCCGGCTATAGATAATCGATACTCGTACATTTCAAGAAGTCTATAACTGTCTAGTCTATGATAGTGGTATGTTGATCTACAGTGTCAATCGTCCAAAGGCGGTAAAACTTCACTCTCGATTTCGTCCCCGAGAGCGACCTTTTTAAAGGACGCGTAGGCTCGGTCGAGGTCATCGTTGACAATGACATAGTCACATGTGCCGGGCTGTCGTGCGTACTCGATTTCGGCGAGTGCAGTGGCGAGACGCCTCTTGATCGCTTCCTCGTCGTCAGTGCCACGTCCGCACAAACGGCGACGAAGGGTGTTCATGTCGGGTGGGGAGATAAAGAGACAAATGGGGTCGAGGTCTGTCTGCTTGACCTGCCTGACGCCCTGGACAAGGAATAAGCGACGATGGAAGGCGGTCGGTGGGAGACGTACCTGAGAATCAATGTCGAGCACACACCGCCTGCCAGAGGCACGAACGGCATGGACGGCCTGCTTTGATGTGCCGTAAAAGTTGGCAGAGAACTGGGCGTGTTCGATAAAGGCATGATCGTCTAGCAACGCCTTGAACGTGTCTGTGGAGACAAAGTGATACTCTTTGCCGTCCGTTTCTCCAGGGCGGGGATGCCTGGTGGTGTCTGAATAATGGCATGTCAGGTGAGGCGGTGCCAACGTCCATGAATGACATACGAGACACGCTGAAACCAAACTTGTCTGGAACGTCGTCAAAGAGACGGGCTATGAGTGTCCCTTTTCCAACGCCAGATGGACCGAACACGACCAGGGGACGACGACAGTTCAGCGCCATGGGTTGAGTTGAGATGTCACAAATCACAACGTGTGACATACCAACTTTGATCCACTTCATTACCAACCACGTGATCTTACGAAGGTGTGGATTCCCCTTGAGAGCTTGTTTGTTTGTGTCCAGCACCCATACAGGAACTGGGTGGTTATTCTCATCCTTGGCACGGCACGTGCTCCCCTGGAATGC
>JBBPTB010000258.1:0-27053 GCA_038093875.1 Boletus tylopilopsis | reverse complement strand
CCCTAAGCTAGTTCGACACCTGTACTACTTGCCTTACTGGTGTACTGGTGCTCGGACGTCAAGGTCCCGTCCCCCTTGACCTCACCTGCATTTCAAGCACTCCTCGCTCGCCTCTACGCATCAAGCTTGTTCGTAGGTCACACCTTAGCTGGTCATCAGCCTTACTTTTGTGTACAGGACGTGCACTCTGCTGGGCCACTAGCTTGCAGTGCACAAGGTTTGCCTTTGGCTCACTATTTGATCCGACCTCTCCTCGACTAGTGTTTACTCTGCCTGGGCACGTGCTCGCAGTAAGCGTAACAAGAACTCTATGGTGAATGGAGCTCTGCTGTCAGGAAGAGTGGAATGTGAAGGATCAGTGGAGCAACACATGAAACACTACCAAGGTGACCCTTATGAGTCTGGAATGACCCATGGTTGTACAATATCATAACCAGGTGGACTTGGCAGAAACATTGGATGGGACCAGGTTGTTACGGTTCTTGTGGTACCAATTTATTTTCTTCTTTTATTATTGGACTTATCCTCTCCTCATGATGGGACACCCAGTCCCATCCAATGTTTCCCCCTATATTCACCCGATCCCATTTGATGTATGAACCACGAGTCATCTTTGGACTTGTAGGGTCACCATGATAGTATTTTGCATGTCGCTCCGCTGATCCTCCTCCTTCTGCTCTTCCTGACAAGCAGAGCTTCTTGATCTGTAGACTTCTCACCACCGCTAGCGATGCCCTTGTTTTACCTGATGGTCCCATGCGCTGTCTGCTGTCTTTGTTGGTATATAAACTTGTGTCTCTATAGTAGACACCCCAAGTTAGTTCTATGCAATCAACTGTGTTGTACTCCTCTCCTCTCAATGGAACTCTCCCTTTGTTACGCTTACTGCGAGCACGTGCCCAAAGTGGAATAAACGCTAGTTGAGGAGAGGTCGGATCAATAGTGAGCCAAAGGCAATACCTTGTGCACTGTGAGCCGAGAGGCCCAGCAGAGTGCACATTCTGTACACAAAGGGAGGCCTATGACCAGCTAAGGTGTGACCTATGACAAGCTCGACTCAAAGGGGTTGAGCGAGGAGTGCTTGAAATGCGAGTGAGGTCAAGAGGGACGGGGTCTTGACGTCCTAGCACCAGTACACCAGTAACCAGATGGATTGCAAGGGCACACTTAAGTGCAGGGGGATTGCAGTACACAGTGGCATAGAACTAGCTTACGGTCCCTAGCTAGTACTCTGGGGTTTATATACTATCCAGAATGGTGCACAGACCATCTGGGCAAAGGGTGTCCTCCTAATGAGGAACAATGGCCTCCACATCAGGAAGGGGGCGAAGGGTAAATGGGATCCTGCTGTCAAGAAAGAGCAGAAATGGTCATGGAGACCAGCAGGATCAAACAGGAAGGATAGGTGAAACATCTACCTATCCTGACACATGCTCCTAATCGGCCAAAGGTCCGATGAGCGTATACGGCTGAGCGGAGGGTCAAGAGTGGTGCTCTGCAGCAAGAAGGAATACTATTGTAGTAAGATCCGCTGTCCAGGTATACGAGGATCAGTGAGCATAGCAACAGCAGATCAGGAAACATATCCTAGCCATGACAGGAATACTCCCATCTGTTGGGTGGTCTAGGGTTGCCTAATAGCAACCAGGACTCATCATGAGTCATCGTGAGTCTAGGCATCAGGGGAGGTCGTGTCATGAGGGTTGAGGGTCAAAGGTTACCCCTTCAGGGGCCATTAGAGGACAATGGTGGGTCAGTGGTGTACTCCAGCGGTGAGTACTGCATAGGCGAGCTGAGTAGTAGCTCCCTAGGTGGAAGGCATCTGCCAGGCCTTCATGGTATAAGTGTGTCCCATCCGTCAAGGGGGAATGGTGAAGAACAAAGAAAAATGAACAGGGGTTCCAGCGGGTCCAGTCTGGCAACCAAGGGAAAACCATAACATCACCCCCCCACATCATTTCCTGCTTTCGAGCCCCCATCGTCCTCACCGAACCCACTGTGGATCCTCCCAGATTGCAAGCCAGACCATCCTTAACCGACCTACCCACTCTCTGGGAGACTACCAGACGATCATCCAGATTTCCTTGCCTTACCTAGCAAATTCACTCACAACGAGGAAAAGGCCCTCTATCACTACAAGCATAAGGAAAGTAGCTGAGCAGAACATTAGAGAAGGAAGAGCACCAGACACCCTTCCCCCTCTACCCACTGGATCCCAGCCCACTCCACATCTGGAAACTGAAACCAGAACCGGAGACTTGCTCACCAACCCTGCTACCTCCCCTTCCACCTCCTACTGTGGACTTCCCGTTCCTCCCAGAACGACCTTTACCCCTCAGCAGATATGCCCCCTTAATCCAGACGATCCCCCTCCTCAGGATGACGATGACATGCTGGAACTTAAAGCCAGACTACTGGAAGAGTTCTCTGGAAATGGTGCAGATGCCAACTGGTGGCTACATGCCATGGACACATACTTCTCCATCAATGAGAAATACAATGATCACGCCAAGATCATCACTGCCCCTGAATCAAATGAGTAAGGGCAAAGGACAGGTATATTCTGAGGGATACTATGAGTGTCTCACTAAAGGAATTATCCCCACTGCTGACAACACCTGGGTGAAATTCAAGAAGGACTTCCAGGCCATGATGGCCACTCACAATGAGGCTGCTGCCACAAAGTGAAAGCTCTATTTGCTTATGCAGGGCCCTAACACAGAAGAAGCCTTCCACAAATTCGCCACCAAATGTCACCTCCTTACCTTCCACAGTCCGGACTCTGCAAAATCTTCAAGCAGAGGGATCCACTGAGACCTCATGACCATGATCCTCTCTGGAACAGAACCCACTACAGTAGATGAATGGATTGCCACAGGAGCCAAATTCGCTTGACAGTCCGAGCAGATTAAAGACATCAAGGGATGCAAACCTGGATTCGGATACCAAACCGGATCCTCCAACTACTGCGACCCTAACGTGATTACAATCAAAGTGACGCGTGTTTTGACAGTGTGCCAACTAGAGCTTCCGTGGTCTTGTCCCTCACTCCCTTTAGAAACTCGACTAAATGACTCCCTCCGGTTCCCTTTAATGGTGGTCTACTCCCCTTCGACGCCACATCGTCTACTTCCTTCGCTGCCCCTCTCTCCCGACTTGCTGGTCCAATGATGTATGTCGCAACGATACGTATATGGACATCTCTAAACCGTTTGACGGCAGCTACTGCTTCATCGTACGCCTCTACGAGCTTCGAGTCTCCTTCCATCACTAAATCGCGTAACGGCCTCGGATTAGCGGTGAGATGGCGCAGAAAATTGCGATGATGTCTGGGCATGTAAATCCGCATGTGGCGCAATAACGACCACCTGTCGTCAGGTAACCTGTCCACGCCAAGGAAAATATCAAGTGCATGGATCAACGTGCTCTGACCGGCGCTTGGGCCGGACAAATCAGTCGGTGGTTCTAACTCGGGATGTTCGTCGAGCCCTTCAAATACCCAGTGTCTATTCATCGGGTCAGAGTCCTCGCCGCGGAACCAAGGACGGATGCTGTGGTAGAAGAACTCTGGTTCGCAACCTTGACGCACGTTGAGCAGAATGGTCGTCAGGTCGCCCACGACAGAGGCAAGCTGGCGGAGGTATTCTCTGATCCGGCGCATGGCGATGTCATCACTGATGAACATTTCATCCATAGTCGCACGCATCAGTTCGAGGGCTTCCACACCTCTAATCTCGATGCGCGAGGAAGCAAGGTAAAATTCCTGTTCGTCGTTTGTGCCCGTGAAGAGGTCTTGACTGCGGATATTATCTAGCGCGGGAGGCATCGTCTCGTCTATGAGTGTCCAATTATAGAGAACGGTGTCAGAATATGTGGCAACCGGTGGGAGCTGGAGGTGCGCGGCAACCTCGAGGAGGGGAATGGAAAGATTGGGTGGGATGCGGATTTCCGCATCAAGCTGGAGGGTGTGAATGTACATGTGCATAATAAAGGTCAGCACATGGTGGGCTCGCCGAAGTAACAGCTCGGATGCCGCCAGGGCCTTTGTTGAAAGCATGGGTAACTGGTTCGAATTCAAGGCAAGATAAGTCGACGTACGCGGGAAACAAGCATGACTCACGTTTTCGCGCACGGATTCTCGCCATGCTGCAGAACGGGCCTTGTCGTCTTCAGCGAGAGCCAGTTTCACTGCAAGCTGCAGTTTCATCGACAACGCTTGGTCGAGGAGTACCTCCCACGGCTCCCATTCTACGGGTAGACGGCTGATGGGGGGATCTGGAGGCATGAAGCCAGTCCGTGTATCGACGTCGAAGTCATGTGCGGCAAGAGTGGTGGTATCAACGAACCCGTCGTCCGCTCCACCGACGATAAATGTTGGACGAGGCTGGCTGAGGAAGTGATCAGAAGACAGCATTGCCAAGTTGGACGAACCCAGTGAAAGCTGAGGAAACCTCTGAATGTCTATAGGACCGCTGATCATGGGCCCGACACATTTATAATCGACCTGGGCCAAATTCGGAAAGCCGGCCGAGAAGCAATCTGTCATCATGAAGTGGCTGTGTCCCCCGTACCTTTGGTCAGTTCGTTGCAACCTGGGCAAGCTTTTCACATACAAGAACGGGCCACCGTAGACGTGACGGTTGCTTGAGTCTATGTGAATTTTCCGTTTTGGCCAGCCAGATGGGTAAGCCATGTTTCACACTACTTCTACGCCAGCTTCCCTCCACCAAATCTTCTGCCTCTGAAAGATGGTCATCCACATGAGTCGTTTCGGTATACTTTACCTTGTGCGTTCTTTCACGCAATCGGCGCTGATCAGTGATTGAACTTTCGTTCCAGCCCACCACGTCGCCGACGGCCATCCGCTCCATCTACCACGATAACAAGCGTCGGATGCATTCTCTCGAAGCCTAACGGCGCGCTCCTTCAGGTTCCTGATGATTTTGAAGCATCCGTCCTTCCTGACGGCATGTCACCTCTCGGTATTCCTAAATCACGGGGCAGATATATTCTACATCGCGAAGATACGCTTCCGAGTATCGGAACAGCTGATGACGGTATTTGCGTCACCCCGCGTCGGGTCGACACTTCTGTAGATCGCCTCTCCACGCTAAACCTTGCCGGGCGAAGAACCGCCACCGGGAGCGTCGCGAACGGTACCACAAAAGAGTTGTCAAAGTAAGGAAACTCGAAAGCGGGGGGTTGCAACTCACGCTTCGAAGCAAACATGTATACATAGCTGGCATGTCCCGTCGCAGAACAATTAGCCAAGGCACTCCGACGGCACAGCCAACGCGGGTTCGAGCGCGTGGCTCTCTCTCCGCTGTGGATCGGCTCTCGACGGTGATCAATTCAATCTGACACGACCGGGCTTCGACGTCGATCGTATTTATCAGTGCTTCCAGTTCCTACACAGGCAGAGATGACTTGCTTTGGGAGTCCGATCGGGCTGGTGTCCGAGCATAACGTTGAGATCGGCAACTTTTAGCGTAAGAGGGTAAGCGTGCTTCGCGATGTCCTCGACGCTTGCGATCAATTGAATCGATGTCGAACAGTGGCGTCCATGTCGAGACGGGAGACGCAATGAATCGGGCGTCGAGACTCGTAACTACTCGTGTTTTCTCAGCAAGGACATTCCCTCGACGAATAGACTCGGCTCGTCATTGAGAGGGATGGCTGGACAGGGCGGCTCAGCACGAGTATGACGGGAAAAGGGTGGCCGTATCACACGGTGAATAAGGTTTAGCACACAGCTTGGTTAACAATAAAATAGACAGGCTATTCCTGGAAGGATGGATCCAGGGCATGACGGTGGATATGTACGAGCCAGTCGAAATCGGGAACATCATCTTCTTTGAGGTTTCTCGATTGGGGCAGGCGCAAGATTAAAATTTCATGGGACAGCCCCATGAAGCTACGGGTTTGTCTATAGGTCCGGTGGTATCGTCGTCTCATGATATGGGAAAGCAATGAGACGAGTTGGCCAACAATTGGCGAACAATTAGAGTGTGCCGGCAGCGTGTGACGTGGGATCGGAGAAACTGTCGCCCCCCGCTTTATTTCCTTTTTCGTCTAATTGTATCTTGCCAGTTTCTCCCTCCTTTATTGTGTTCTGCTTTCAAGAAGCCGCGTATCTGTCTGTCTGTGACCTTCTGTAATGTAGTCCCTCACTACCGACACAAAAAGACTTTGCCGTGTTCTGCCTCAGTTTCCAATTGAACAAAAAAAAATTCGGATGGCCTTTTTGTTCTCTACCGTGGTCTCAGATGCGCTTCTTGACGGGGTGGCCCAAGATGGACACAGCGATCACTCCCTCCAACTATAAAACACTCAAGACAATGGCAGAGGTTCGACATCATTCTCTTCGAGTCATTCGCAGCCTGACATCACTCCATCTGAACAAATGGCACCCGCTGCAGCCAACTACTACTCCCCTCCCACTCACCCCGCTCCAAAGCAACGTGGTTATCGCATCTGCGACAACTGTGGTGCGATCGAGAACCCATCGATGCAGAAATTCCGCTATTGTGGTGGCTGCGTAAGTCTCCCCTTGCGATATGATCGCATGTGATCCATATCTGACCAACGTTCTGTAACAGATGACAACTCAATACTGTGTACGTTCTTGATCGCGCCCATGAGTCAGCGCTACGCTTTTGCTCACATTATCTCCATAGTCGCCCGATTGTCAGAAATCGCACTGGCCTTCTCACAAGGCCATCTGCCAGCATACGGCTGCCCAAGTCTCAGGGGCAAAACAACAGGCCATGAATGCCACCCGCCCCGACGAAAACTTGGTCAAACATTTGCGTAAATTCACCTCGACGCATTCATCCCTGCTCGGATGGGCAGGATTCCAAGCGCTTCAATTGAAGCGCCTTCCTGCCAACATTCGGCAAAACGCCCTTCTCATTGAGCTAAGTTATAATCCCCATGCTGAGCCACTCTACCGGTACGTTGTCTAGTAGCCGCGCCTCGTGTTGCCTGTTTTTTCCTCACACATTCGGATCTCTCCAGATTCTCGGTGGCAGGAACGCACATCGTGCCCAGGTCATATGTGACAAGTCATGATCCTCTCGTCGCCGCAGATATTGATCGGAGAGAGGAGCGGTGTCGCCGGAGTGGCGGCATCGGAACGTTGGTCATTTTGGTGCAATGTGGTGGCATTAGTCAGGTCATGCCCGTGGAAGTCGATCCACCAAGCAAGATCACCTGGGATCCGAGGGATGACTGGGCAGACGTCCTTCGCCACTTTGTCCAGTCCGGACGAACGGATTTCAAGCCGGTATCAACGACCGCTAGAGGGTACGTCCTGTCATATTCGCTTGCCTCGGTCGACGCTGATGTGTCACGTTTGCAGGGTGATGTACGGGTAAAGATCCGTTGCCGCTTCCTCTTGCTTATGATCAGGTGCCTTTCCTTTGCTTTCTACGCACCTGTCCGTCTTGGTCTCCCCTTCGGTTCCATCCAACGTCGAGCGTTGATTGCATTATCATTTTTTTCACATAATTTACATCTTTATTGTTTCGGACAGCCGCGTTGTACTCATGCATTTTCCACACTCATCCTTTGTAACACTAAGAAAAAACCGGATCTCGCTGTAATAGCTACACACATGACAATCAAACGGGATATATTAGATTCAACTGCGTCCCTGCTGACTAATCAACTCTTTCCCCAATGACCACAACGCCTCGAAGACCACAAACGTCTGCACCCGCTGACGGTGCCCGCACGATCACCCTTCGCGAAACCCAATTCCGTCCAGAGGACGGCGCATCAGGTGGCGGCGATGCCTCCGCAGGAGACCCCAACGCCGCCATAGGCGTACTCAAGCTCCGCGGTGCACAGCGCCGCACGCGCCAGCGCGTTGCCTGGGACGCTGACGTTGTCGACAACGAAGGCTGTGGCAAGAAGAAATCCAAAAGTGCGTATCCCCCTTGTGCGCGCGTATTATCAAGATGGCTGACCGGCATGGACGACCCCAGTTTGCTGTATATACCACAAGCCACGGCCGTTTGACGAATCGTCGTCGTCATCGTCATCCGAATCGGATTCGGGCTCTGGTTTGGAGTCGGACGGGGGGGCGCGCTGGCGGTATCGCGATGCCCGGGCTCGTCCGACGAGACGGTATCCTCGCCACACACACGGACGCGGTTGTGGGCACAAGACGGTACGGCGGGAGGAACAAGGTGGGGTCGTATACGAACAGCCAGACTCGGGCCCGGACACGAATGCGTACGAAAAGGCGCCGAAGCGCAAGAGCTAGCGAGGTGCGTTCGCGTGTCTATCTATCATGTGGCGCTGAAAGTGATCGTAGACTTGTACGTATGTGGACTGGACTTTTCTTCTTTCTTCGACGTTTCGTTTGGCGTTGTAACATGCGTTGTAGCTGGACAAAATTTATCTCATCGACTGACACATGAATGTTCGTTCCACCCAACGAAAAAGAACGTGCTGGGCTTGACGACGCGTCGTCCTGGGCACACTATGAATGATACATCGTCAACGGTGCATCGCCGAATCCGCATTGCTGAATCCCTCTTCGTCTGTTGAAACCCTTGCCCAGGACTCCCGTGCAGAGTCCACTCCATCGCAACGTGGTTTAATGTTTGGATCACAAGACATGGCTGGGACTCGCGTCCAACACATGATGTGAGAAAAAATACATGCACCCAAGGTATTTTCGGGCCTGTGCTCCCCTCCTCGCGCGGAGATCAATCGTACCTATGGACAAGTGCTTCATCTTGGGACCTGCAACCGGCGTGCCCTTTTTTTTTTCGCCATGAGGTTACCATGCCCTCATCATTAAACGTGGGTACCAGTAATACTGGCGTGTTCGTGTGCCTTCGAAGCGTACCCCATAGGAGATTGATAGGATTCACCTACTTACACACGGGCGTGGGAAAACTAACCTTCGCTCAAATGTTGGAACCATTCTAAAGCGGACTTCTGCGGCAAGATTCCAAATACATATACCGTTCGAAGGACCATCAAGAATGGGAACTCAGCGACTTTTCGCGATATCGACGCTCTCGCTGTAGCTACGAATCCAGGCGGCAGACAAACCCGAACAATATTCTAAGCCTCACCAAACCTTGACCGCCTCTCAGGAGGGAATACGCCATGCTAACCCATCGGAGGTGTTCCTTACTAGTGGCATTGCGCTACCTGACTGGCAACTTTCTTGGGAAGATATTGACTTGAAGGAACCTATTATGGCCTCGACCGTCTTTGACGCGTCCCTTTATCCAGCGAACGGAAGCAAGACCACTTGGAAGTAAGTGCTCTCTTCCTTGGCCGGCTCCCTTCCATATTCATGGTCTGTTCGGAGATAAGCGTTGGCCCATCACTGTTGTCGTGCAACGTGAAGGTGAATCTCCACACCAGTATTTTCTTAGAAGCGACTTTCTTATCTCAAACTCGGTTTCCTAAAGATCTTTGGCAGATGCCTTGCCACAAGGGCCTTTGTCGTACGTTTCGCAAACACCTTTGTGAGCGAGTTCAGCCAGCGCAACGATTTCGTCCTTTGCACTTTCTTTATTGGCACCGCCACTCGCTGTAACTTATTTCAGATCCGGACGATAAAAAGGTATGTTGTGTTTTGTAATGTATAAACGACGTAGGCCCACCCCTTTCAGGTTTATTACACAAAGCAGGCATTTCCATTAAGTGGCTCGCTTGGTCGCGTCGAGTTTGTACACCATTTGTACGACCTTTGTGCAGAATTAGACCAAAAGACAAGGATGCAGTTGAGGCGCTTGTTGACCAGGTCAAGAGACGCAAAATGAAGTCGATGTGCTCCAAGTCCGAGACCGGTCGCGGTAAGAAGCGTAAGCATACAGAGAGCACTCATGATGACCTTGCTTGGGTGGAAATGGCCACATTGCACTGTTTAGAGCACATGACTATATGAGGTAGAACCAACAGCCATCATGGATGATGGCGGCGGCACATTGGAGTCAGTTTACAAGCTTTCGCTTGTTTGCCATGCTGACGCCAAACCAGTCGGATCATGTTCTCACTGTGTGTATAAATGCACAAACTCGTCCGATTCCTCCCGAACTTGTTTGGGCTCGAGATCTAGAAATTTCACAATACAAGTCTAACCATGTCATCTCGTTGTCAATTCATTCGACGAGTGGGCCAATATACTGTTTGAACGGGAAGAAGGGCGAATCAACAGGTTGTTCTTGACATCATGCAAGCCATGTCTTCATGAACTCCAGCGCAGCCCTCTGAACAGCACCGACCGACTCGTCGGCGTCCCCAACGCTTGCGTACAGATCTGAACAGTGGAACCCATTGTTCTCGTAAATGGGTTGTGTCGTGGTATTGGCCTTCCTAGTGTGCATACTCTTCGCAGACACGGTCGTCTCACGCCAAGGATCGCCTATGACGAGTGAGCTCCAATTCGTGGCCAACGTGACAACGCGAAAAATACACACGAAGACCATTAGCAAAAAACAGTCTGTCCACGTTGACATCCCAACCGGCGTACATCTTATTCACCTGATCCACCGACGGCGAGTGGGGAACCGAAAACGCTTGTGGAAACATGTCACGGCAAATTCGCTACGAGCCACGTTCGCGCCGATCAGAACTATTCGTGTGTGGCTACGCTCAGCACGCACCTCGTAATAGGCGGATGTCACGATCCCACTGAGGAGGGCGGGTTTGTCGGGAGGGGGACCGACAAGATAGTACCCAAGCTGGTTGCACACGATCCAGGCCCAGGAGCGACCGCCATTGTTCACGGTGACGTTCGTCAGATATGGTGATTTTGGGTCGTACGTCCCCAGACAGCGCCTGTCAACAGCACTTCATCAGTTGTCGCGTGGGCTTGTCCCGATTTTGCAGCTTACTCTGCATCGGCCGTGCCGCACACTAGCGTCAGCACGCGCAGAACAGATCATCAGCTGGTGCCCTTTTTTTCGCTGATAGATATAACTTGCCATGCTTGTAATAGGTACCTTTCCAGTATGAACCCCACGCCCGGATAGCGTTTTCGAGACCCCATCCATTCGGAGACGCACTAACATCGTCGTTGACTTCGAGTGCATCGCAAAACTTATAAAATAGAGCACCAGGGGAGCCAACCTGCATCAACTCCCAGTCCATCAGGTTGTATTTCACTGCATTGAATGTCGGCACTACCCACAACATTTAGCAGGCAAACTCACGGGCAGAAGCAAAGTCGTCGACGTGCGAGAGTTCAAGTCCGAAAACGTTTTTAAGATGCTGTATAGCTGTCGCGTCATCCTCAGCATAGATTTTGTCGAGGTATGCAATGACGGCTTGAACGTCCAAAGAACAGTTCCGGGGCATATGTTCAAGGATCGGTGTGAAGTAGTCGTAAAAGTCGCTAAAGGGGGATCAGACACGAGGCACCAATGGGAATGGATACCCACACTTTCGCTTCCACTATAGCGGACGATGCATAGCCTGCGCGGAAGACACCCGGCTTACTGTTTATTGTGAATCAACTGATCGAAACGATTTTTGAACACGTAGACTTACTTTACCATTGTCCAACTCGTCAGAGCACCTACGAGCGCTTTGCTTCAGCACGTTCTAATGACAGTACTATATATTGGTACTCACCAGAGTAACCTCCACCAACCAAGACCCATGGGGTAGTGTTGGGCTTGACGTTTTCACCGCCAGGCATGGGAAGGTCAACATTCTGCGCAAAGTAGACAATGTCGTCAATCGCTTGTTGAATGGTCAAAAGCTTGAGACTCTGCGAAGTAAGGTTTTCACGAGGATTGGAGTGGCCAAAGAAACGGTGCTCGACGATAACTGTGGCTCCTTGTTGCTGCTGAGCAATCATGCCGTTGATAGTTTTGTTGGTGAGGAACCACTGAAATTCTGCAAACACGTCAAGTGTCACGTCAAGGGTGAACTCCGAGGAGAACACACACCATCTGCATTATCATTGGTTGGGGTCAAGAGTATGATAGGACCGCCTGAATACGCTTTATGTCAAAAATTTAATAGACGGAAGCAAAGAAGGGGGTACCAGCTTCATAAAACTCCCAATTCATCCAGTATCGTTGGCGGAAGGTACCAAGACTGGGATTGTTGTGATCGATCAGTTGATCAAAGTAGTACACGGTTTTGAGTGGGGGCAGGGCAGTTCTGTTTGAGTGCATGCTTGCGCGTTCGGGGACGGGAATCCTAGGTCGCAAATGCAGCATAACATCGTTTGCGGCATCTGTAAAGGAAATGGAGAGCAACGCTACCAGCAGGATAGTGAGTACCATCTCTGCACGAAAGTCTGTGAGGTGTGTTTGTACGAGAAGAGATACTCATCCGCTTTCCCTAGCCAACCTTACTATATGAAAGGGCAGTAAATGATGAAACGCCGGCTGGAGATTGAGCGTTCGGTGCCAAATACTCACGGCGTTGACATATTCGAGATTGGAACACCAATCTCTCGCACAAGGCATGCCTTGTAAAGCCACGGCCGGCCCTGTTAGACTCATCATCAGATTGATATACGATCTTACCTTAGATTTTGGCACAAGTTGGACATAAGGGGGTGTTTTTGGCCATGACATGTTTCGAATCATAGGCAGTTGCAGCAGTAGGAAAATTCGGCAAGAGATGGCCAATCGAAAACAATTCACCTCAGTGATAACCAGTTTTGATGAGGTAGGGCCTCGTCTCATTTGACGACGCGCACGGTGGTCGCCGGCGATGGGCCCTATCTTCCGTTTTTCGAACTCCGACGGTCTAAGGGCCTTGAGCGAGCCTCGCATGGGCCTCGTCCCGGCCTCATTTTCACTCCATCCGTGCCTCCTCTCTACCTCCTTGCCCTCGTACGACTTGCTGCTTTGTGCGGCTCTCATCCTCCCGACGTGCGTACACGCAACTAACCGCGGATCGCCGGCCATTACCTCCTCCCCACTATTCTGGCCTGACACGTGCCCCCCCCTCATCTTGCCACTTCGTTCGACGTGCGCGGCCTGTCCATGTTCTCCCGATGCGCGTACATGCAATCGCGGATCACCCACCACCATTCCGTCCCTATTCCACCACTCTGGCCTGATGCGCGCGTGCCACCTGTGCACCATCATCTTGCCACTTCCTGTGGCCCTCCTCCCCGATGCGCACGGCCCATCCACCCACGTTCTCCGGATGCGCAATTTCGCATTGCCCGCCGTCCCCCTCCCGCCCCCTTCCTATCATCCTGGCCTGATGCATACATGCTAGGGGATATCATGGATTCCGGTGTAGCGCATACGACGTCATGTCGTGTCATCAGGAGGATGCGAGAGAGTTGCGAGACGAAATGCGAAGGCGACGACGACAACGTGACAACCGCGCTATCGTAGTTATCGCGTCGCCGTCATCGTCGTCGCAAAGCACCCTCGTCCCTTCACATTGTTTCGCCCCGCCTTGTCTTGCCTGATGACGACGGCGACGACGACGCGACAACCACGATAGCGCAGCTGTCTCGTCGTCGTCGTCATCGTCCTCGCCACCGCCTTTTCCTCTTTGCCTCGCCTCGCCTTCCCTCGCCCTTCCCTCGTGCTCCGGCCTCATTTCATTTGACGATGAGGACGACGCGACAACCGCGATCGCGCGGTGGTCGCCGCCGCTACTGCCTTTCGTCCTCCTCGTTGTCACCACCATTCGCCCTCGCCCTCATTCTTCCACCGTGCTCTACGACGCATAGCGTGACAACCGCGCTATGTCGTCGCCTTCGCATGTCGTCCCGCCCCTCTCGCTCCTTTGTCCTCGTCTCGTCCGACGACAGCGACAACGACAACGCGATAGCGCAGCTCCCACGTTGTTGTTGTAGTAGTCGTCACTGTTTTCGGCGTCTTTCGCCCTCGCCCTCATCTCACCTGACGACAACGTTGACGTGACGTCATATGTGCTGCGCCGGCGATGCATGATTTTGCGTGCGCATCGGGAGGGTGAGAGCCGGGCGTGGCGTCGGGCAGAGCGGGGAATCGAGGTGTGCATGTCATCGGCAAGCGGTCACAACGCCAGGGTGATCGCGCCGACCAGTGGGTTGGCAAGGCGGGCGGGCATGCACATCGGGCGAGGGAACAGCTCCGAGCGCGTCGGGAGACAGCATAAGGACCGACGGCGTGGTGCGTGGCACGTTGGTACCCTGATGAGAGGCTCGCAGGTGGTTCTTGCTGACAGCGTACGGACTTCGCGGAGCCTCCAAGGTCGTATTTGGACGGTGGAGGTGAGTAGTGGGGTCTTACAGACCACTTTTCCTTGTAGGTGGTCATTGGTCTGTAAGATCATCGGAATTTGACAAAGTGCTGCAAAACGTGGCATGGAGCTCACGAGTCAACCTTGTCCATGGGGGGCCCCCATTTCTTGATGAGTTCCCAGTGTTGGTCAGTGTCTTCCTGTAATGCATCTCCTCGACGGCGAGCGATTGGGCGAGACCGTGCCCGTTGTGGAAAGCAAGCAACAGGTCGTGCCTGTCTGAGTTGGTGAGAAGCATGAAGATGAATATCGAGCCGAGAAGGGATATCGTGAACCTTGGATGATGTCTGTAGGGCATTGTTTCAAGTTGGCAGTGGCAGCGGGGAAGTTGTTGAGAGCTAGACTAGTGTCCGCTGTCAAGCCGTTGATGGACCGTGAAACTTGTAACGCAGGAGGCCCGCTCAAGGCCAGATGCAGATTCAAAAGGTTGTCGAGCCCTGCCAACCTGCAACAAACCCCAGATCCAACGATGTATCCGTAGGCGTGGGTTCATCTCTTTCCACATTCTTTGATGAATTTACAGCACTGTGCGGAAGAGATGAGACACGACCATCACAAGCGCAGCGCCTCAGACTTTCCCGCGCGTGTCTCATCTCTTCCGTAGTTCCATTTATTGCTAACAGCAGCGAATCTTATCACAAAACGGCCCTCAACGTCGTCTTCGCTTAGTAAAACACTGCCTGTCATAAGGCGTCCCGTCAAACATATAAAAGCATGTTGTCATGGCGCACCTCAAATCCCAAGCTCACGCTTCCAGATTGCTTCCAGATTGTTTGCAATCCGTTTTTCGAGTCTGCGTCCAACATGCGCTTCAATCCTGCTTTCATCGCCACCCTCTTGTCTTCAACGTTTCTTGCCCAAGCCAGTCCCTCCTTTGAGGCTGGTATGAGACAGTACACAGTTCCAGAGGTGGGTTGTTAATCCCTTCACTGCTTCTTGCTTGATCTAGTAATCCATTCCTATCTCTAGAGGTTGTTCATGTCTGCTGTCGCCAATGTGGAAATTCCATACATTGTGTGTAGGTCTAATGGTCAGACTGTTTCTGCCCTGGTCTCGTTCGGTGATCGTTTCGAATGTGGTGCCGGTGTTGATGCTGGTATCACTCTTGAATGCAACCATTGGGAAGGTTTTTTCTCTGGTAAGGAAGCCTTCAATTGTGATTTATGGTTTCACTCATCACATCTTTTGGTGCGCGTAGCTTTCACGACGACACATGATGGGAGATTAAACCGAGTGGAAAACTTGGCAATCGATGAAGGAGACGTGATCCAGATCAGGCTCATGATGAATGGTCTCGAAGTCCAGGCATCTTTCCAGAAGATATTTCCAGTGAGGGACTACGTCCACGTCGTAAATCTCGGACATGTCAGGCATATCGAAGACTGTCTGACAACCGCAGCGTGGCTTTTGGTAGCCAATCTATTCTGGGAGCATGGTCACTGGGAACTCCAGCCAATTCCCTTGTTTAGGGTGATCCACTTCACCGAAGTCGAGGTACAGGATACCCACCATAACCGATATGGAACAGAGGGGGCGGATCAGTTTTCTATGCGGGAATACAATGGAGACATATGGCTCTCCCCTTCCAGCCCTGGCCCCCATTCCATCGACATTCAATAGCTACAACTTTTTTTTTTTCTGGCAGATGTTTTGACATCAGCTTTCCCCCCTTTATTCCACCATGTGTCCCTGAGGCTTGCATGCACTTCGGGTTGTTCCTTTGTTCTCACCTTCACCTTTCACGAGTGACTTTCGAAACTGTACATCATCAACTCGAAATTGTATGTATATTGTTTAGCCATGTATGTGTTTTGAGCAGAGGCAAATGAATCTATATATGTCGTCGTTGTCTCTGTCACTGCCGCCGGTGGGTGGTTCGACAATGTAGGGTGATGGTGGTGGTATACGCTGTGTTAGTGGTGGTAGCGTCCATCGCTTTGACGCCGCCGCTATCGTCGTCAATGACGTGGTCATCGTCGAGGAGACGCCGCTGTGGCTGGCACTGGCTGCACCACCGAGGTTGCTATCATCGTCGACGACGACGTGGTGGTGGTATGCTGGGACTGCTGGTGCATGGGTCGCCGTTGTCGCCATGTCGCCGCCTTGTAGTCACGGACGACGTGGGAGTGGTGGTGATATTCTGGGCTCGCTGGTGCACGCATTGCTACCTTGTAGTCAAGGTGATGGCGGCAGCGTGAGGTGTGCGGTGCGCGCGTCGTCGCCCTCGTACTCCGGGAGCTGTGACACGGTGGCGTTGGTCCTTGGCGAACCGTGTTGTACGTGACAATGTATTAAGGCAGTCAACTAAGAGGTGAAGGGGAGGATGGTATGGGAACAGAAAGGGGGAGTGAGCATTGCTGACCCTCAGTTGCCGATGAACCTTTGAACCTACATACAGGTATGACAAGGGAGACGGAGACGGAGACGGCGCCTCGTCACGCCCTCGTGTCTTTGTCCTCGTCGTTGCCGCCGCGTCATGCCCTAGGCCTTACCTTCGTCGCCTTTGCCCCACCTACCTCGCCTCACTTGAGGACAACAGCGGCGACAGCGTGATAACTGTGATGGCGCGGTTGTCGCATCATCGTCGTCGTCACCGCTCGCTCTTGTCATTCTCTGAGTCGTCGCCTTGCCGCGGTTCGGCTAGTCGCGAGCCGGCTACACGGCTACTTAGGCCAAGGGCTGAATTGACGCTTAGCGGTAATAGTGCGACAGATAGGGCGTCGGCGACGGTCAATCTCGTTGAGGATGTCTTTTTGGGGTCCGCAGAGGAGGATGGTGCATGCTTTCGGGTTGGTGCATGGGGTCAGAAAGGTAAAGTACCTAGATGGATACCAGATGTATCACACGGTGAAAAAGGGGGGACGTACTCATCACATCTTCTCTATGTGAAAGAACCCACAGCCGGTGCCCACGTCGGACTCGCGAAGATCTTTGACGCGGTTGTTGTCCGACTTGCGAACGCGTCGTATGGCTGAGACTTTGGCTCATTCAAAACGTACTGGGCCGTATTTACACGAAGCGAATGTAAGAAGTAACGTGTAAGATCGTAAGAACGTACCAACCTGAGATGCCCTTCTCGGCGATGATGAGATCGGGCTTGAACTCGAGCAGGCGGTTGCAGTGCGTGATGACTTGTTCCTCCTCGACTTCTTGCGTGTGCGCCAAGTCCAACTCCTTGGAAGATTCATTATTCGTTTCGCTTTCGCCCATTTTGTACTCCAGCGGACAGTTGAGCAATATGATGCGCGGTTGCTGTATTATTCGGTGCATGTTCAGGTGCGTGATATCCTTGTTGAGCAAGACGCCGTCCAACACCTGCGACTCCACAATCGACCCGCCTGAATTTTTTTTCTATGCGGGCGTACCGTTTGATATTGACTGTCTTGTGTCTGTCTTCTTCTGCTGCAACGGTACGCACGCCTTGAAACACGTAAAGTCGGACCACCGGGTGACGAACTTGGTTCCGTTTGACGTTTTAATGAGAGAGAGCATTTCCTCGTCAGACGATGTGCTGATCGGGATATCTCCGCGTACGACAAGACGTTCAAGGAATCGCTCTAAATTATAAACAGGATATCGTCCCGAGTGAATTTCACGCTCCAGCTGAGCGAGCAACTGAGCGAGTATTTCGCCAGCTAAAGAGATACGAGTGAGATGGTAGCAAACGCGTGATATGACGACTTACATGACCCTCGTCTTGCGTACGACTGAGCTCGATAATGTTTTTTTGCAGCGGGATGGGCCAAGTCGATCTCGCGCAAGATCGCGTTGCCGTCGTTGGTCGGTCTGGGTCAGACATGGTGAGCGCGAAAAAACCGTTGATGAGACGAAAGACGTACACACCGCCCACGAAATCATCTTGAGCACCACCTTGGGGCCCAGACACGTACGAATGATGTCTAGTCGGCGATGACGTGGAGAACGTACTGTACTACCCGGGCCGCCCGTGTGACGCGTGACACGGCCCAACTTCGACGTCAGCGGCTGTGACGTGTGACGTCGGGAGAAATTTCGTCAGGTCCATTTCGTCCGCTGCTGCTGGTGCGTGTGACAACCCGAACTTCGTCATATCATTCACGTTTGCCCTAGCACAGTAGCTTCAGAATGTAATACCCTAATGTCATTAACTATATAGTACATGGTGCAAAAAAAATTACAACACTACATAGTATGGAGCAGCTAAATATCAACATGCTAATAAGCAACATTTTTTGTCTGCTCTCACACTCACATGGAACACTACACTTTCAACTAGCATGCTCTATGGAAATTAGTGGGATGATCTATATGCAGGTGCGGGATATGACTGTTGGGGACGAGAGGATTTAAATTATTATTTACTATTATTTTTCCTACATTCCCTTTTACGGTCTCGTACCACTCGACTGGAGGTAAGCTACTATCCCACTTCTTTCCATATGTACTTACCTAGTTTGGTATTTACCCTCTGTCTAGCCTCGGGTCCCAACAGTCATCTATGGCTTTTTTGAATTTGGACTGTGATACCGAGCTGACGCATGCTATTGGGTCGTGTATGATCGGTGTACTGGACAATGCTCGTTTGCGTCGGCGCATGCGTGCTTTTCTAGGCTGGGCGATTTTCTCGAAATGGTCTTTATCATCCATGTCTGGGCATACAAGTACCAAATGTAGGCCGATACCGTCAACCAACCTCGCGTGTAACCGCTCACCAACGAGATTCCTCGCAGAACATACACTCGCTAGCCGATCCCACTACACGCGTAGAAGATGGTCATTTACAACTAAGACTACTCAGTGCACGAGTCGCTTGTGATATTTTACGGTCTTTTTGACGCAGTCAGCGTATCTCGAAACCGAGGAAACAAGAAACCGTTACCTCGCCAGTGTCGTCCGTCTTGACGGTGGTATTTTGGTTGATCGAGGCGATGTCCAACGATACCAACAAACTTGCCATTTTCGCTGGCTTCTGTGCGCCCTACCACTCCACCTCCTCGTGATGACTGCTTCTAATCGATATGGCCAGATCACTCTCGTATGGACGCCGTTGGATTACCGTGCGTTTATTAACGTCCTCTCCGATCCCACAATGGGTTGCCTTATTTAAATGGTTTTTTTTTGTCGAGATAGTACCTCGTCGCAGCCGGTCTTATATTTTGATACGACCGCGTTGGATAACGAAGTCTTGTGCGTGAATGTTTTCTTGCCGAGGTACACACGTAGCTGACTAGCGTTGCGTTGTAGATTGAAATTGGCGCTCGAGGCTGCGAGGTCGGGGTCAACGTGTATGGACGAGAAAAGCACGAAAGGGGACAGCGCATGAGTGCGAGTATGCATTTTTCCATCTGTATGGGTATCGTACGTATGACACAGGTACTCTCGTCGCACTGTGTCCAAGCGTTATCACATACTGGTCAGCTATTGGTAGCTGGCTAGCAGTCTATCGCTATCAGTATTCACTACCTCTGCTATCTGCGTTCCCGACGCCAAGACTTGAACGTTCAACTGTCTGAAACGAGGAAAGAGAATCGAAGAACACTGTCCATCAGTTTGAGGTAAAATGTGAGCAAGACCGGGTTTTCCAGTACTCGAAACACTGGCACTGCCAAAACTCCACCACTACCGTGACACCCATCTCTGAGATCCATGAGTGAGTGGAGTCTCCTTTTTTCGTGATTATCCACACTGCTCAATGATATAGGAAGGCGTTCCGTGGGATCGTTAAGGGTACAGCGTCCCTCTGGCTGCATAGACCATGTGATCTTCAATGTGGCAGTGTGCCAGCGCCGCACCGATCAGTCACTTAGATTCGCCTTGTTCCGTGGACTAAGAAAAGTTACTATTCCTCACAGTTAAACCTCAACTTTACTGTCATACCATTGCATGTAGTGAAGACACAAGTCTAATCACAGACTGTCACTAAACGGGCAGACGTTGTATAGGCAATGCAGTGAATAATGACCTGGCTTACGGTTTGAAACAGGTCACACGCTCACTCGCAATGAACGCACAACCCCGCAACTTACTTAAACCTGTGAAAACGATTTCTTTGATCGGCTTTACTCCACATTTTCTCCCTTCCCACGAAATTTGGGATAACTCACCCTATCTGCGTCGCGAGCTTTGTGTACAACGATTGTCACGGTTGCACCACTTGGACAATCCATACTATGACCATATCAAGACGGACACAAAACTGCATACTGAGTCCAGACCCGTTTACTAAGGCCTCCCGCCAATCGCATTGCCTTGACATCGACGATGCGGTAGGAGGGTGGTGATGAAATACAGTAATTAACGGATCCCTGTGTTTCATACAGGAGCGATATCACGAGGGCATCAAACTCACGTCAATTTATTGTCTGAGTGAGTACACCTGATAATCGCACGATAGGTCGCTTCTTGTGATGCCGGACAGTTCATGCTACCAAGCCTCATACCAGAATTTTTCCTCGCGGATAACCATAGATTGATCTCATTAATACAGGTGCGTTAGAACGGTGATTTCCGACAGGTGGAGGTTGAACAACAGGCAATAAATAGCATGCCTTGATCGTTCAATTCCGTCAAAGGCATTGTCGCACCATGTCTTCCGCCCTGCAGACTGCTGTGGAACTTGTCTGGTTAAACAACTATGCATCTCGTGCGGTCCCTCTTAGTTCTATCCACCATTCACTTAATATGCTGATGCAGTTGTTGTCATGACTGCTGTCACGTATGATTATAGTGAGTAGTGTGCTTGCTTATTATTCCTGTTCGTTACTACTACTACGCCAAATACAGTCCTCACGTTCTCGAAAGAAGTATTCCATCTCTTCCTTGTATCATTTGATGGCTAACAAGCTACAAAGTTAGATTACATTTGGGTGCGTGGTCATTCGGTGTCGACCACCTTCAAGTCATGATTGACAACGTCACAGTGCCGACCCTGGACTTGGGTCTCTATAATGTTTATTCTCGTGAGTACAGTTCGTTCGCAGGCACTATGCGCCATGGGTTCTGAACTGACTTTTCGATAGGTCCGTTACGTGGGTCTTTACGCAGTTATGTAAGTCTATTGGTGAGATTGCATGGTTTAGCACGACTAACTCATGGATTCTTCTCGAGGGTCAGTGCATTTGGTATGTTCAAAATTCCAGCACATAACTATCATTAACTTGATTCTGCCCAGCTGGGAGTTCCTTTTTCCCTGGCCCTCGTGAAGTAAGGCGTTCCTGTTCAACCTTACTCTTTGTTTATGCTATCCGATAGGTGTACGTACCCGAATTTTAATAAATCATCCTTGAGTTTCAAACAGTGAAATAGGTGTAAGCACATCAATTTCCTGGAACCACACTTCATATTGAGAGTATACATCACAGGCACAGTGGTAGAAATTTCATCTGAATGGGCATTCATAGTGTTTCTTGCTGCCACTGATGGTGAGTCGCTTCGTCCTCTGAATGTATGTTCCACTGTGTTTATTAGGTCCATAGTGGTGATGATCTTGCGTGTATATGCCATGTGGAATCGACTCAATGCAATTCTTTGGGCCCTTGTCGCTGTTTATGTGTTGCAGATGATCACCTCAGTCATTTTCAGCGCACTGTACGACAACCCCAGTTCCTACCTCTCAAGTAAGTACACATTACGTCACGGTCTCGGTGAAAAAAGTCCAACATTCCGACCCATTTGTTCTCAGTCACGGTTATCCAAGTTGCTAATTATTCATTCTGCAATTACTCGTACATCAATACTCCACCATGGTTTGGTCTGTTAGTGATGGTACCGCGATTGACGCTCGCTGTGATGTTGGTTATTCTCGCACTCATCCAAACTGTGAGACAGTCAATAGAGATGTCCAAAGGAACGAAGAAATGGCGACTCAATCACTACATGCAATTACTCGCAAGAGAAGGCGTCCTCTATTTCCTCCTGTACGTCCCCATGTCCCTCGTGCGACCATGATTCCAATGATGCCAACGACGATTCCCATCCGTGTTTAGGAACGTGTTGTACCAAATCACAGCCTTGGTCGACCAATGGCAGAACCCGGTGACGAACAACTACGCCGCCCTCTTCCTGCTCACGTTTTCGTCTGTCACGATATACCCGCTCCTCCCCCGATTCATCATCAACGTACGAGAGTTGTACGATCGTGACGCCCATGGTCACTGCCACATCGATACCGGGTTTGGCCTGCATTCACGGTCGAACGTCGGTGGGGATACGACCGTGTCTGCAATGGTGTTCATGGGCGTCAACCGTGAAGAGGAGCATTCCGAGGCGGTAGGCGAAAGAGACAACACGGGGGAAATTGAAGAAGTTGGTAGAGCGCCGGATGGGGTTTAAATGAGGATGTACCCGTTGAAGGAAGCGACACCCACCGTGAACGTGAGGTGCGAGGTCTGGACATTTTGGTGGACCGAGGAGCTGATAAGGAATGACGCCCGACATGTAAAGTCTCTGTGCGCTGGTGACGTGTACTATTTATACGATCATGCCTCTTGGAGTACAAAAAAAAAGGTGATAGTGACTTGATAGTGACTGTTCTGTTCACCTCGTCCTTGTGCTTTGGCTACTTTGCGCGTTCGCACGCGATGCCTCGACTCACGCTGGAGGTCTGATCCTCAATGTGGAAGGCGTGGACTCACAGTGGTGAAAGTTCTTTGTCTTTGACAAGCACAAGGGCGGGTATCGCCATTGGCATAGTCGGGTGGTGAGACACGGAGCCTGAGCAAGATCAAGGTCCATAAAAGATGAAGGGTAGTGGGTAGGAGAAGGTCGATGGATTCGTTATGGATTCGCGCTGCACTGTTGCACCCGGTGAAGCGTAACGTCCACCCATCATCCGACATGGACTCGGAACGTATATTACTATGTAAACACACCGCACGCCTGTTTCAGAAAGACGGACCATGTTCCGAACGCACGCAGTGACTCGGAGCGAGTCCAGTTTCACCCATCTGGCAAGCCAAGCGACCGAACATGCAGCAGCGAGCGCAATGAATAGTCAGAGGCGTGCACGCACGACGGCGAACCCGACACCGCGCGTCGAGTGTGCGTCCCGGAAATCAACTCGTTCAAACAAACGTTTAGCACAGATGGAACTGACATCCGAATCCTTGGCTTTAGGCTCTTTCAACTCGGACCTGGACCCCACAGCCCAAGTGGTACGGGATATGTGCCCAGTGATCGTACGGCCCCATACCCGCTGGTCACGGTCTCGGCCCGTGTTGGCAGACACACACTGCGGAAGTCCAAGTCAATCGTGACACAGGGCACAAGTATGTCGCTTCTAAGCTCGTTGCTGACGTCGCTTCCGGGCGTTGCCTCGACGACACGCTACCAAGCAACGTTTTTCTTGGTCTGCCCTCACGCTCGATGGACATTAGAATCAAGTGTATTGCGGCGGAACGGACATTGCAATGGGGCGGAAATGAAATACCAGCAGGCAAAGAGGATGGGTCCCAATATCCAATTTCTCATCCACTGTATGTTCGATAACAAGACAAGTTGTAAAGTAAGCGTGAGGGGGTATTGATTAAAGAGATTGGCTAGTGCCAGTGTTCAACACACATTTGCACAAAGAGGTCCATGCCGAATCTACCTGTAAATCATGGAACGGCGTACATCGTGTCTAACAGTACCGACAATTGTACCATTCCAGGACTAGATGTAGCAATGCAATGGGGGCCCGAGATTTTATGATAGGAAGGCAATGGCGAAGAAGGTGCCGAGAACAGCGGCGACAGCAGAAACGCCAAGGGAGGAAGCACCGTTATGGGTGGTAGAAGTAGGGGAACTTGCAGAACCGGAGCGAGTCGCCGAACCAGTGGGGTTTGGAGAACCGGACATACTGGTGATGGTAGGAAGGCTGGTGTACAGCGCGGTGGACTGGTAAGTAACGCAGTTGGAAGATTTTGGGACGACCGGCGTGTAAGGAGGAGTGACAGGGCCGGTGTAACCTTGAGTCCAAGTGTGGGTGGCACCACCGCTCGTGTAGACACCGACGGGAGTCTTGAGGTCAGCGTCGCACACTTCAAAGGTATTATTCTGAGCGTTGTTGGGCATGTTGTAGGCACAGCCTATCAAGTCGTACTGGTTCTGACAGTATGCATCCTGATCGGCGGCGGAGCTTGCGGGATCACAGATAGTAAGACAGAATTGGTTGCCACCAATGAACCTGCAACGGGGGTCAAACGTGAGTGGGTAAACAAGAACACAGGCACCTACAAGTTCCAGTCAATGATCTGCTCGACGGTGTTGTTGTTGGCACTGAACGCGGTCGAATAGACGAGACCACCGATAGGGTTTCCACGCTACGGACGGAGTGTGAAAAGTGAGGGTTGACATGTCAACGAGAGGACGCACCAGGTCAGCACCGTGGGGGTCGAGTTCTCCTCCATAGTCACCGTTGGCAATGTTGACTGCTTCCTGGTTGATGAAACCGGCCCACTGGATGTACTTGCTGGTCTTGAGCAACTGGACGCCAGTAAGGGCACCAGCAGGAATCAAGCGAGTACCATGGGTGTTTTGCGAACACCAGCCGACTTCCGCGCCTTCAGTGTCGCCAATGGTGGAGTTGGGCTTGGGAGGAGCCCAGAGACAAAAGTCTGGTAGCGGATGAGGTACCGCGGAGGAAAGTGTGCATGTGACATACCGCCGATACCGTTTTCAAAGATGGTCTGACAGTTGGAGTTCTGGTTTTGAGTGGTCGAGTTGCAAATGTTGAAACCCTGCTGGGGGCCACGGATGGCGGAGGTGACGGGGTCATCTTGGTAAGGCTAGAGTTGGGGATTAGAAGACGAGGCGAAACGATGCAAGGGGGATGAAACGTACGATGCCGTTGGGCCACGCGTAGGTCTTGTCTACAAGGGGCATAGTGTCGGCGGGGTCGATCTGGGCCAAGGCGGGGATGGCGAGAGCGACGATGAGGGAAAGAGCGGAGCGAGACATGTCTCAAATGTGCGAAGAATGGAGGAGAAAAGAAAAAAAGAAAGATGAGACTTTTAAAATGCCGAGAGACGGGCTTTATATATACATGCGAAAAGTTTCCATATTTAGTCAAAAGTTACACAAAATTTATTTACAACATCTTCATGGCGAGTCCCATTACCGACTGCATGTCGCTCGCGTCGAGCGCACCCTTGGTCTTGTACTTGGCCATCAGCTGCATCGCAGTTGCAGCGGCAGATTGCATCGCTATATAAGAAAAAAAAAAGGTATATTCAAATCACATCAAATGTCAAAAAAAAATAGAAATGCACCTTGTGCCTTGTCCTGTGACTTGTCCCCACTCGATCCCGCGTTTTTCTTGTCGAACAACTTGCCCGCGTGTGACATGGCAAGTGCCATCTTCAACGACCCGTCAGCTATACTGGACACCGATGCACGTTCCCATCACGCACCAGTTTGTCTTGCATCCCTCCAGAGCCACCACCACGATCCGCAGCAGTCTCTTCCTCGGCCTGAGGGGGCCGTCCCCCAGATCCAGACCCAGACAAGAATCCACCCGCCGGTTTCTTTGAAGACTTGGCTGCCGCCGCAGTCTGTTTGATGGCCTCCATCGCCGCCGCCGCTCCAATCGCGTCAGCATCCATCGGTCCGTCATCATTCCTGTTAAGTAGGCAATTAGACACGCGATTGTCAGTCAATCCACCCTACTTACCCGTATGCCTTTCGGTGCGCATTAACCTGTGTCTTGTAATCGTCGTCGTCGTTGTCGTCTCTGTGCTGAGGGCGGCCAGGCTTGGCTTGAGACTGGATCTTCTCGTGCAGGCCCTGCGTGGCCCGGCGGTACAGCTCAGGGTCCTCGTCCCCGTGTTCCTGGGCCATTTTCGCCACGTGCGCGTAGCGGTCACCTAGTAAATGAAACGTTCAGACCGCATGTATGCCCCCATGAGGCGAGTCTTACCAGTCTGGTTGTAGTAACTGTCAGCCTCGCCTCGACGCGGAGCCTCAGCTCGGTCGCCAGTCGATCTGCCATAGCCCGAATCGTACCTTTCCTCTTCACCACGGGAGGCGCTGAATCCTCCAGCAGGCGCATTGCCGCCTCTTCCGCCTGTGGGTCCCTGCGTCGACTCGTACTGAGAACGGCCTTGTGTCTGCGGCGGACCATACTGATCCGCACGATCCACATAACCAGAGTCATAGCCTTGCTGAGAATGTGGTTGATTCCCTCGGCCAGGTGGAGGTCTATCCAGACCAACATCAGTGACACCGCCATACCCCATCGATGCACGTACCCCCCCGGCGCATCATAGCGCCCATATTCCTTGGTCTCACCATACCCCTGACGAGGCGGCCTACAAAGCACGTCAGCACGAAACCAGAAAGGTCATCGATGCCATCCTCACCCCTGTCCAGCTCGCCGTTCTCCGTCACCCTCGTACCCCTCCCGACCATACGTTTCGTATCCCTGACGAGGCGGCCTAAGAAGCACATGAGCACACAAAACCAACCAAGGTCATCGGTGCCATCCTCACCCCTGCCCAGTTCGCCGTTGCCCAGCATCGTCATACGCCTCGTATCCCTGACGCGGCGGCCTGAAAAGCACATGAGCACACGCAACCGACCAAGCTGTCCTCACTCACCCCCGCCGTTCCCCGTACCCCTCCTCTCGACCATACCCCCTCCGCCCACCATCAAACTCGCCCGATTGCACCATCCGCTCGATATCCGCATCCGTCGCAAAGTCCCCGCGATCCAGACCGCCAAGCCCGCCGTGCCCGACGACACCGCCCTGGCCGCGGCCACCAACGCGATCACGGTCGTCCCCAGAGAGCCGCTGCCCTTGGAGCCGCGTCCCCAACCGCTCGATCTCCTGTGTCGCGCTGCGACGACACAACCGTAGG